>JBAMBO010001511.1:0-92943 GCA_037044535.1 Lordiphosa magnipectinata
CCAGTTTGCAGTACTCAGAGGTGGGCAGATAGGCGCTCACAGAGCGCAGTTGCTGACATTTGACGAACTTAAAGACTTCCTCCTCCCAGAGGGATTTATTGTTACCCAACATTCGAAGGCAAAGTTTGGCAGCATCTTCGTATTGCTTAAGCGTCAACAAGTGGTTTATGTAGAGTCTGGAAATGGTCAATCAAAAGTTAGAAATATATTTCCATTGGTATTTGTTTTGTTTTGAAGACTTACCTAGCCACCGAAAGGACTGGCAAGCTGCCGCCATGTGTGGATATTAACTCGATGGCCTCTTCGAATTTGCTGCGGAGAAATATATTCAATGGGAATTAAACGAAGCCATGACTGAAGCAAGTTTATTTATGAAGAGAGTTAAAGGCAAAGGACCAAATGAGTCCCAAATCCGAATGAGAAGTTAAGTTAGAAATCCGATTAAGCTCAGTTTATGAAGCAGCAAGAAGTAACTAAATAGCCTATTTCCACCCCTATTCCACCGCAACATCCAATATCTTGTAACCAAATGTTTCTATTTCACAAGTTCCTCATGAAGTTAAGTAATGGCAGAGTAACTTGTCTTGCATTAATATATTTTTATACCCTTGTAGAGGGTATATTAAAATTGTCGAGATGTTTGTAACGCATAGAAGGAAGCATCTCCGACTACATTAAGTATATATATTCTTGATCAGCATGACGAGCTGAGTTGATATAGCCATGTCCGTCTGTCCGTCTGTTTCTATGCTATCTCCTCCGTCAGTTTTAAGGCTATCTTAACCAAACTTTGCACGAAGTCTTTTGGTACAAATACGCTGCACATTTGTCGGAACCGGCCAGATCGGATGACTATAGCATATAGCTGCCACAGGAACCATCAGTCGAAAATGTTGTTTTAGTGAGAAAAACTTTTTTGTCTTCAACGCAAACGTCCCCAAACCTCGTATTTATAAGTTTTCTATGCTTTCACATAATTCCACCAAGTTTGATGGGACAACTATATAGTATAGCTGGCATAGAAATTGGGTGTAGAAAATGTATATAGGAGGCCTTGTCACAAATGTGTACATTTGGCCGAATGTACATATTTGTGTCTACTAATTTATATAAGTCATACAAGCTACAAGGGTATAAAAACTCCGCTCGAGCCGAAGTTAGCTTTCCTCTATTTTTTTAGACTTTTACTGACGTTCGACTGGGGGACTAAAATTATAAAAATTTTGGCTTTGCGACAGATTTTTTTGAGTATGCCTTTGTCTTTGCATTTTGTATTTGCAAAATCAGCGGCTTTAACCATTTGTGGCAGCAGGTGGGTTGTGTGTGGATTGTGATAGTGCGGTGGGGGCGTGCAGTGAAGTAGGAGTGGGAAGTAGAGGTGGAAAGAATACCGTGTGATAAATTATGTTTGTTTGACATTGACTTGACAGTGACTTAACAATGGGTTAACACTAACTTAACAGTGGGTTAACAGTGTGAAACAGTGGAAGAGGGTAGGTGAAAGAGGAGAGGGAAGTGATGGGAAGGTGGTGCGAAGTGTGGTGGAAGTGGGGGTGGGACGAGTGGCTGTCATGAGGTCAATTTGTGAATACAGTGTGATAAAATGTAATGTTTGTTTGACAGTGACTTGACATTAACTTGAAAATGACTTGACAGTAACTTAACAGTTACTTAACAGTGGGTTAACAGTTTGAAACAGTGGAAGAGGGTAGGTGAAAGAGGTGGTGGAAGAGTGGCTGCCTTGAGGTTAAGTTGTGAATTCAGTGCGAAAAATAATGTTTAATTCATAGCTATTAACCGTTCCTGACTTAAATGTCGAATCTGCTTGCGTCTTAAAACAAGGAATTAAGAAGCAGAACTGGAATTTCATGCTCATAGTTGATGAAATCAATCTACCAGAATGGCAAACTGCCATTTAAGTTCCTAAACTTAATTACAAATCTGCTTGAATCCTTAAAGAAAATGTCTTTAAAAAATTCAGTTAGACAATGAGCCACAATCCTAACCAGTCTACAACAAATGTTGGTCCAACAACTAAAGTCGTTTTTCACCATACACATATTCATTTATACAGTCAATAATATATTTCTTATATTTCACAAATCGTAGTCCAAAATTTGTCGAAAATTAGTTAAATTTTGTCCAAAGGTGTACTTAAATTTACAATCGGATTTATCGTCGTAATAAGCTTCGCTCGTCCCATGACACCCACTCTTTTTTATTTAAAATATAAGGATGGTAAGAAAAACACTTAACAACGCCTTGCATGGAAGCTGACATTTTAGCAATTTAGCCAGAACGATACATTCAACTTCCTTCGGGAAAAATATTAAGCCTAACTGCCTATCAATCACCACAATATGATTTTGAAACCTGATATTGTTGAGCAAATGTTAAATAAATTTCATGCCAATTTTTCTTTTCTCAATATATTTTTGTATTATTTTTGATAGAACCTGATATTGTTGAGCAAATGTTAAATAAATTTCATGCCAATTTATCTTTTCTCAATATATTTTTGTATTATTTTTGATACAACACATTTTGGAGAGGATTGACTGACAGAATTTTCATTTCACATCATCGTCAACTTGTGCTCAGTGCGCAGAGACTATAACGGAATCAACATTTATTTTATTTAATTTACTTATTGTAACTGACTTATTATCTTATCGATTTTCGATTTCCTGACTATCGATACTCACGCACAAAAATGTATCGCCACCAGCTGTTTCACCCCAAGTCGGCAAAAAGTGCAATTTGTTCGGGAATTTATGGCCGGGCATTTCCATATTTTCGTTAATTTTCCATACTTTATTTAAGTCGTTAAAGAAGATGCGGCGGCAGAATAATCTGGTTACACTTTTTACAGCCATCACAGCATTCTTTTTCGGTAGTTTTCTCACCAAAATACTCAATTCGGTGGACAAATGCCCGGCACAACGAAGTGGCACTCAACTTGAACCCCATCCGGACTTGTTTCTTGTAATCCTAGTACTAAGTAGCCCCGGCAATGTTGAACAGCGCGATGCCATGCGAGAGACATGGCTCCGCTTGGGGTTACCGCTCGAACAGCCGTATTATCCAGAAGAGCAGATATATCTGCCAGCCTTTAATCAGCGTGGACACTTGCAAACGGAAATGGTTCTAAGTCAGGCAAATCGTCTGAGGCAATACATCAACTGGCAGGAGAAGCTCGCTGGCAAGGAGCACGGTCCCAGGATACAAAGGAAGATTAAAGTGAAGCATTTATTTGCCGTTGGAACACAACAGTTGGCCAGTACCTTGAAGGCGGATCTTTTGAGTGAGCAGAGGCAGCATAATGATATCTTAATGTTGCCCCGGCTGCATGACATATATGCAAATCTCACAGAGAAACTGTTGCAGGCATTGGACGCACTGACACATCATTACGACTTTTCATATATTCTCAAAGTCGATGATGACACTTATGTCAAGTTGGATCATTTACTTAACGAACTCGTCAGCTATGATCGGAAACTGCTACGCAAGACCGCAGAGTATGGTACAGGACCATTGCCTCAGCTTTATTGGGGTTACTTTAATGGTCGTGCCACCATCAAGGCAAAAGGCCAATGGAGAGAATCGAACTATTTTCTGAGCAAAAGCTATTTACCCTATGCCCTGGGAGGAGGATATGTCCTGTCTCGTAAGCTTTGTGAGCATGTGGTGAACAATTCACAATTGCTCTCCACTTATGTGTCGGAAGATGTCTCGATGGGCACTTGGCTGGCACCAATGCGCAATGTTTATCGCTGGCATGATCCACGTTTTGATACGGCCTACATGGCACGAAAGTGTCAGTCGTATCACTTGGTTTTGCACAAGAGAAATGCTCAAATGATGAGGGAACTTCATAATGGACAACTGTGTCCAACTGAGAAGCAGAGATTAAATAAAGGTGCCAATAGTTTGTTGGAATACTATTACGATTGGACACGTACTTCGGACAAATGTTGCGATAGTTTAGTTGTTTAGACGTGCAAAGTGTAAAGTCAATAAATCCCCAAAAATTTGTTAGGGGGAAAATTTCGGTGCAATGAAATGTAGAAGACACATTTTCCATGCATTTTGTATAAAACTTGTTCTAGTTAACATAGATATTTATGATTTTAAGTATGCACTAATTAAAATATTTTAAAATAATTTATTCTAAAGAAAGATTTTCGCAGGCTTAAGTTTAATAGTAGAGTTGGGTCATATAGTGATAACAGTTCCATTCAGGTGCCAAAATTAAAGAGGAATTTAATTTTTCAACTTTTTATCCAAATAGATAATAAAAAAAGTGTTATCAAGCTATATGACCCAACTCTAAGAATAAAATATCCCAAATTGCAATATACTCGTAGTCCTTATTAATAAAACGTTTGCCATATGTATTATGTAAGCCAAAGATTATATTTTAAGTATAAAGTCTTACCTGTGCTTAATCAGCCACTCAACACGATCGTCCGTTTCAATAAGACTGGCCACCACAATATCCTTGGGTGCCACAATATAATAACGATTCTCTTCAATCAGACAGCCAAGGCTATAGTCGTTCACTGTATACTCCTCAAAGCCGCGCAATGTCAAACTATCTGTGCAGATGTCTTCGCTGCTATTCATTTTGTATTCAATGACACAGAGCACAGGGCGAAGTGCTTTGTAGGTGGAACTACGCTCCTTCCGATAGCCCAAAACCACCAATTGGCTAGAAGCCAACGGAGCTAGGCCACAAATATAAAATGTAGTTTGAAATGTGGAGACTGTAATTATAACAACAAAAAAATACAATAAATGTTTAATAAGATAAATTACACATACATATGAAGGGTCTTTCAATTAGGGAGAGTCGATTATATTTAATTCTTTTCAAGAGGGTGGGAAATGGTTTGATTCATAATGAACTGTCTTGAGTCCTTATAAGTAAGATCAGTTAACATCAGGGCTTAATACCGGAACCGGAACCGTTAACCGAAATAGACCGTTGCAAATCAAGTACCGGAACCGATACAAAATTTTTTCCGAGAACCGAATACCGCTTACCGTTATTATTGGAACCGATAGCACCGGAACGAAACCGAATCGTTGGTACCGGTACAGTTTCGGTTTTTTATACCCGTTACTCGTAGAGTAAAAGGGTATACTAAAGTCGTGCAAATGTATGTAACAGGCAGAAGGAATCATTTCCGACCATATAAAGTATATATATTCTTGATCAGTATCAACAGCCGAGTCGATATAGCCATGTCCGTCTGTCCGTCTGTCTGTATGAACACCTAGATCTCAGAGACTAGAAGAGCTAGAGCAACCAATTTTGAAATGCAGACTCCTATTGTCTGCACGCAGATCAAGTTTATTTCAAATTTTTGCCACGCCCACCCCCGCCCCCACAATAAAAAATGTTGAATAACTCCCACAATTTTTGAGATATCGATCTCAAATTTAAAACTTACATTCGCAACATCTATAAGCCCTCCAATTTTCATCAAGATCGGATGATAAATAGCCGAGTTAAAAAAATGTTGCATACTTTTCGGCTGTCCCGCCTCAGACACACAGGAAGGCCATTCAACGTTTCTTTCCGTGAGTAACGGGTATTTCGAAGTCGGTTAGAGCCGACTTTAACTTACTTAAGCTCTGGTTTTTCTATTGCAGCGATTGTTACGCCTAGACCGCATGACGAGGCTTGTGCCAAGAGCGCAAACAGCTTTTTGACCAAGCATTGTTACTTCTTTTCTATTCATAGCGGGACAATGGGAGAGAAGGTGTGGTACTGGTACCTTTTCCAACTTTTTCTCTCACCTGCATCTTCTACAAAAGTCATGGTGGGTGAGGGACAAGCGTGTTTTAGGGGTGTTTTGACAATCCGATTATATAGGCAGCTTCCTCTGCTTGGTCTACACTACAGTAATCAGGAGAACAGAACAATAAGTTCAAGTCTACATTGGGGAAGATTCGCCGAGCTTAGAGTTATCCGTGTAGATCAGAGATGGGCGCGTCGCGAAGTTCCAATGCACACGAGGCAGCGCGCTGCCTCGTGTGCATAGGAGCTCTGCCGCGGCCGACTGCACAAAATCACACGTACGCTATAAGCATTGAAAGCTATTTATCGAACACGAATAAGGCGCACGCAAATTGTGCTTGTATGCGTGTGAAAAGTGTGTCGATATGTGTGCATGCCCATCTCTGGTGTAGATATTGATATCGTGAGCTCTGATGTGGGGAAGGTTACCCCAATCGTGTCGGTTTGGGCAATAGACGTTCAGACATTGTTGATTGGCAAGTATACTATAGAAGGGGATTCCATCGCTATAACATTAAGTTCTATTTTCCAACTTAATAAATCACTTTCTGATTCGTATAAACGCTTAGCATTTGTGGTTCTAATCAATTTTGTATGCCTCTTTTTCTTACCTGGATCTACCACAAAGCCCGGCAGATTACTAGAGGAAGCCTCAATTGCATTCCGTTTGCGTATTACACAAATCCTGATGGTATCCACCCAACCAATGAGCAGAGTATTTGCGTTTGACCAACGCAAATGACAACGAAATGTCTCCAGACGTGACTGGGGCGGCACTTCCCATTTCATTAGGCCCAGTGAGCATTTCTCACTCAGATCATAGACACGAACACCCAAATGACTGGCCCAGGCCACAAAGTTACCCTGCCAGCAAATGGACAAGACGCTGCCTTCCACTGCACACAGCTCCAAGGGTTTGAATTTCTTGAGCAGATTGCGTTCATACAATGTGAGTTTGTCATCGCCTTGAGGAGAGCACATAAATATGTGTTTAAAATACTGAGCACTTGGTAAAGGTTTTCTTCCATACTCACCCACTATGAATCTTCTTACACGCGCCTTGGGATCTGGATCTAAGGCCACGGATTTAATGGTTTTGCCAAATATCAAATTCTGATTGTTCTCGCAGCTAAACAATCCTGTGATATTGACCTAGAAGTGTAATTTACTTAGATGAATGTACCACCCATTTCCATCTCTTGGACGGTGGAGATGACTCACTTTGCCATCGTCGGAGCATGTGGCCACATATTCGCCCTTTGGATCTACATCTATATGATTAACCGCCACTGAATGAGTATGCTTTTCCGCATTACTCAAATTCGATTCGACTGAGTTGCCTTGGTGATCCAACAAATAGATCCGCCCCCGCAGTGTACCAAAAATGAGAAACTTTAAAACAGTTTGAATTTGTCAAAGAAGTGAATCTTTCAAAGTCAAGTTTACCTTGGGATGCACAGCACTGCAGGTGACTACGTCAGTGTTTAGTATATGTTTAAGATCGTTTGCTATGCGTTGATACTTGAATTTTGGTTCCACCTCTTCCTCCTCCTCTTCAGTGCTCTCTGTACCTGAGTCCTGCACAAAGACAATATGAAATCGGAAGTGACTCGTTGAGCCTGTGATAGGACTTACACCATTGGTGGGCAATGTTTCAGCCATTTTAAATCAAGTTTTCACAAATTTGAACTAAATTCAATCCAAATTTGTTTTCTTATCAGATCAAATCAGCTGTTTTGGTTATCGTGTGGTAGTCGCTATCGTTATCGTTTCGATATACAATTCGGCTTGATGAACGATAGGTTAGATAGGCTTTGCAGCTGAAAGGGCGCTAAATTTCAAATTATTTCTCTTTAGTGTAAATTAGAAACTCGCAAGCCGAGAGATTAAGAGAAGCTCGGCGTGTACCTTTGGGGTGTAAGCAAAATGAATTTGTAATTTTCTGTCAAATAAATTTTCTGAGCAATGATTATATTAGTTTTCTATACTACAAATTGTATTCATGTACTATATTGTAGGTTCATTACAGCTCCAAATCTTCTTAACCCGCGCCCATCTCAAGTTGTTGTTTAAATGTGACCCGCTTGTCAAGCATTATCCCCAGGTATTTTACTGCCAGGCTGCTAACCTCTTCCACTCTTTTTCTGCTGGCTACTTAACCAAAAATGAGGAAGTTCGGTACTATTTTCTAGTCTCAAGAGGGTGGTGCCATTCAAAAACCATATGAAAAATTCGAGTAAATGACCCAAAATCTGCCTTTAAGTTCGGCAAATATCGTACTCGGTGGATATAGTTTCCGGTGTTTTCTCCGAGAGAGCATTAACTTGCTTTTGTGTCAACCGACTTTTCAGCTTTGACACAGATTTGGCTTAGATGTTTGACTGCAATGTCGTCTACTATGCTAAGAATCTGAAAATCGTGGAAGGGATACGGAAAAATGGATATAAACCAAATATCCATTCCAAATGGATCTTGTTTTTTCTGTGTACTAAAGCCTTAATACAAAGAATTTTTGACACAACACTCGCAGATTTGTTGTTGCTGGTTTTCCATTCAAAGTTCCCTAGCAAAATATTATAATTTGTTTATAATCGAACTTGTGTAACAAATATTAAATAAATGCCTTTACATTCTCGATATATTTCTATTTATTGTTGTTGTTTTCTTTATTTTGTTTTGTATAAATGCGCTTAAATATTGTTTGTCTTTATTTACTTTTTTTCGATTTTGTTTCAATTTCGTTTTCGTTTACAAGTGCACTCAATGTATAAAATATGATATATAATTGTAGGTATATATATATATATATAAAAACAAAGCCAAATAAAAAGCAGCAGCCTGGGGAAAATATAATATTAACATTTCTTCTTTTTTTATGAAAATATACACAAGTTGCATTTGATTTTATTTCATAATCAATTAAAATACTAATTAAAAAAACACTTTTAAAAATATCAATAAAATAAAATGTATATGTTTGTTTGTATGTTTTGTTTGTATAAATATTTGCGATTTAAAAAATATATATATGCTATATAGAGAGTGAGTCCAAGACTGTAAACAGTTTGGCAATTGGAATTTTTGGAAAATAATCGTCATATTTAACTGCGTTCGAAAAAGTGTGTGTTTTGTGTTCTGTGTTTTATGTTTTGTTATTGTTTAAGTATGTATAAAATAAATTAAGGCCTACAAAATAGCGCTAAATTACATAATACAAAAACTACTTGACGTCGGCGGCGGCGGCGGCAACGGCGGATGCACTCTAAACACCCCAAACGGCCATAATTCATCTGCTATAATCACCGCAGCCGTTCTCTTCATTTCCCATGGTCCAATAATGATCCAAAATATCCTCGCTGCTGAAACGCACATCTGGGTCAGATTGGAGCATATTGGCGATTAGATCGCGCACACCATCACCAATGTCCGACCAATAGGGATCGGGAAATTCATAGACGCCTGATATAATGGCATCGAACAGCGGCTCTTGCTGGTTATCGGGCGCCACAAATGGCGGAAAGCCGCAGAGTAGTATGTACAGTATGATGCCAGCGGCCCAGACATCGATCTGTGAAATGTAAATGCATCAATACATGTGTCTTAACTAGGTATAACCAGGTTTACCTTCAAACCATAGCCTACTTCCAGCAATATCTCAGGGGCCACATAGGTGGGCGTACCGCAAACGGCGTATAGCGGTTCGGTCACCTCACAGGCCAAACCGAAATCAGCCAACTTCAGCTGAATAACATTGCCATAATCATCAATTTCCACCTGGATATGAGAAGACAAGAAAATATATATATTTGTATCATTTTGGAAGCATGCTAGGTCCTACCAGAAGGTTCTCCGGTTTGATGTCTCTGTGTACAATGCCCATGGAATGTAAATAAGACATGGCCGATCCCAAATGTCTAATCATCACACGCGATTGGCTCTCTGAGAAGCGTGTGACTTGGGTGATGGCATCGAAAAGGTCGCCACCTGAAAGGATACAAAGAATAAGAATCTAGTAAGAACTGCAGCATTTTAAAAATTCTAATAGCATTTCCCCTTTCGAAATTGCTAGATCTAGCAACTAAACAGCTAAAATGGCAACACTGGGCCGCCCACTTATCGGTCTAGACCCTTTTAGGGCGATTTTTCTCATTTTAGAAAAAATATTTTCAGAGTGTAGGTTTTTGTCTTCATTGTTCTCCTTGTACATTTGGTAACTTTTCCGGTCATAGCGAACTACTCTTGGAGGTCCTTTGAACAACCAAAATGGTAAAATGGTCTGCAATTCCGAAATTCTTACAATTTTACACCAAACTTGATAATTTGTCAATCACTTTTACATTCCCTGGCCACTTCCTTAGTACCACTCACCACTAACATACTCCAGCACCAGATACATATTCGTTTCCTGATCCACATCCATGATGAGTGATATGATATGCGGATGTTGAAGCTTCTTCATGACACGCACTTCGGCATCAATGTAATGCTCCTTGCCCTTGCATTTGCTCTTATCAATGATTTTCAGTGCAAACGGTTCACCCGTCTGACGATCCTTGATTTTCAGCACAATGGCAAAGTTGCCATCGCCAATGACTTGACCAAGAGTATAACTATCGCGTATAACGACGGGCAGTTCTCCAGATTCCACCCCAGTGCTTTTAAGTAACGCAGCCTGCTCATCATCTTCGGTGGCCGGAACTGTGGTTGCCTCTGTCGGAGCATTCGCTTCAGGTGGAGGATATATCTTTTTGCTCTTGACCGGCATTTTGGGTTTAGGGCCTTTGCATGCAGTGCCAGCGGTGCGTAGGGTCTTGCGTATGGCATTAATAGCGCGCTGCTCCTCCGCTTCCAGTTTGAAATCCTCGCCAGTGTTTACACGCTCTGTGCCATAGGCAAAGAACACATCTTCGGGTCCAAAGAAGTCAGCCAGTTGAGCCACTGACGTCCCGGATAAAGTGAACACCTTTCGCACATAGCCCGTATCCAGTCGCACCACTTGGGTAATGGCGGTCAGCACATGCTCGAAGCTGGGACTGTTGCGCTTATTCAATAGCAACCTCATAATCTTGCGTGGTTTCGTTCCATTCCGTATCAGGGTGACAATACGCGGATGTACCACCGAGTCCCGTTCATTGAAGCGAGAGGTATTCAAAGGACTGCCGTTGGTGCCAGCCGCTGCACTGGGAGCTGTGGCATTGGTGTTGCTGCTGCCGCCGCCGCTGTTGCTGCTGGGGATGAGTGAGCCGTTCTTGAGCGGTGAGGCGGGACGCTGCAGCTTGGCCAGGCGCTGGTTGGTGGACCGACTGTAGTTGGCCAGCGTGAGATTGGCCAACGGTTGCGAGCTGGTGTTGTATTCCACTTTCTTAAAGTTTTCGTTATTGCAGGAACACACATAGCTCTGGCCATCCTCCAGCTCGTCCAGGGCGGTGATCTGCGGAAATGAGAGGTGAGTAGTGGGTTCTAAGAAATTCTTTATATACCAACCTTCTTGCCACACATGCTATAAATGGTGCGCACAGCTCCCGGGATCTTCACATTCTCCTCCAGCAGCCGCGTCAGATCCTCATAGAGGCTATCAAAGGAACGATAACGCTCATTGGAGACCGGTATGGTTATGCCCGGATAGAAACGATCACCATTGCGATAGAATTTGATGCGATGAGCCTTCCGTGTGGGCGTGCGACTACTCGAAATGCGTTTCTTGAGATGAGCCGTGGCAGAGACAACACCCAGACTGCCTCCAACTATTCCCGAGCCGGAACCATTGGTCGCAGAGGCTGCCGCTGGTGCGGATGTCGTTGAGGAGCCACCGCTTAACGAGCCATTCGATTTACCCACACTGCCACTGCCAGTTAGAGAGCCATTCAAATCCCGTAGCTCATTCTCCAGCTCTGAATTGGAACTGGCCGGGCTGTCGCAGTCGCGTGTGCGATCTTGCTCCTGCCGTTGTTGCTGCTGTTGACTCAACTGCTCCAGTAGGACGGCTTCGGCTGCGGCGGCCACTGCTGCAGCGGTAGCCGTCTTTTTGGGTGTAGTATTCGGGGAGGAGGCGTTCAGCGAGGAGAGCACATTGGCGGCTGGATTGCAGTGCAGATTGACCTTGACCGTGTGAACTTCCATGCTGTCAGGAAGAGAAAAGTAGGGGAAAAAGTATTGGTTAATGATCAAATCGCGGATGAGAACAGGATATTACAGCAGGGCGAGCATATTCGGTTTAATTTTCGTTTCAGTTTTTGGGCGGGCTTCCTTCTCTCCTTTTTTTTTTTGAATTTTTTTCGTTTTTTTTTTTTGCTGTCTCGTAGTATTGTGTCTTTTATGAAAATGTTTTTCGACCCACAACAACAATGGCTACTGTTTGACTTCTGACGTTTATCGCAAACCAGTTTCGGTTGCCCCCCCTCATTCCCCGTACCCTGGCTTACATTTTTAATTCAATTCGTGTTCGACTGGCCCACAGAGAGAATGAACGGAGACCGGAGACCAGCGACCAACGTCGACTAGAAAGTATCTCTCAGATACATTCCAAACTGTAATTGCGCTAATTTACGTAAATTATTTAGCCAGCCTCTCCTCCGGCAGGCAGCTTGCACTAGATTCCAATGACGAACACTTAGCTTTCATACATCATTCCAATCGTCGCAGGTAGCCACCAAACATAAACATTGTGTGCATGACGCCATCGGAACCGCAAGACACACCCGGGTGTGGAGGTGTGCGTGTGTGCTCAAATGAGGAGTCAGGAAAATACAGGCGTGACAGTGGCCGGTGGTGTCCTATTTTAGCTGGAAAGGTGCTCACTCAAAAGACCCAACCCAGATACGCAAATAACATTTAGCATGCGCCTCAGGAAAGACTTAAGCGCGCATAAATCACACAAAAAGTCTTCGAGACAGTGGAAAGTCTTAAGGGGTTGGCAGAAAGCACTAAACTATGTGTAAAGAAAACTAATCTGATATTAAAGATATGAGCGATAATAAATAATCTAATCTAATAAGTTCCATGAATATCGAAATATTTGCACTGCAATGTAAATTGAACTTTGATTTTTCTGGAAAAGGTGAACACGGTCGTGCAAAATTATTTCAGAAACTTGTCACTTGATGTTCAGCACACTGCATCCGGGCTAATAAAAAGCCGCTAAGAAGGATTCACAGTTATACAACACTCTTCACATTTGGGACACTGGCATCGAAGAAAAAGCTTCTGAGCTAAACACATGTTTGTGTCATCGGTGGGAAAATAAGACTAATCTAACATTCATACATGGGTTTAGTGAACTGTTTTGATTTAAGTCAAAGTTTTTTGCTTTTTCAAGATTGGCGCAAGGTCAATAATGGTTGATTGTAATTCTATGCAATCAACGCACAACATTATTGGGATAGCAATGGTACGTCTGGACAACCAGCTGTTTCGGAATTGACCACAATTCACTCATCAGCAGACTTGTTGCTTCCACACATCAAGCACTGATAATTAGCGTTATTTGTAAACTCAATGAGCCGAATAAAGGCTTGAGAATTCAACTTTTTGTGAAAACCTGCATAGAATTCCTCTTGCCTGAAATTATGCTTTATACTTTCGACTTTTTTACTACTTTCCTTAAAAAAATACAAGCTATTAAAACGAAACCTTAACAGATTTATTTTCTTCAAGTTTAAAACCAAATGTGAAAACCTTAGTGTCGTTTTAGAACAGGGAAAATACGAAAGTTCTTCTATAATTACAGCGCACTTTAACCGTTGCTACTTATGGACTAAATTTGAGCATTCACCTGTCCACTTAAAATTTTTTTAGTCCCAGTTGGTTTTTCTTATGATTTCCGGCGAAGTCATTCAATCTCAAAATTTTTGGTACTTGAATGCGGATTTTTCAATCGTGGAATTCTTGTCTTGATCCCGACATTAGCTCGGGAGAGCTAGACTTAAGCTCGATAAAGGCTTATTTCAACAACACACGGGATTGATTTTATGTTGTTATACGAACTCGACTCGGTTGTGGCACACCGGTAGTGTGTGTGGCTGCTGATGCGGAAGGTGTGGGTTCAATTCCGCCTCGGATCATCTAATTAAAAAGTTTTTTTTCTTTCTTCAGAAAATAGCTTTTACACATCCGGTCACCTTCAACAGCTATTAGCGCGCCAGCTGTGAAGTAACTAGCCATGAAAAAGCAAAATTCTCAAAATTTTGCCGTTCGGATTCGGCGTTAAACTGTAGGTCCCTTTCTCTGGTGCGAAAAATTATAAGCACCCACGCCAAGAGGCCGAATGGGAAGAAGTATGCCTAGGTATTGGGATTCACAGAGTCACTGACTTGATGGACATAAACTCAGCTCGCAAAACAATTGGAATGCTATATGCACCATAGCTGCAGAGGTTCTAAAATCCTTGCGTCGCGCTGAACGACAGCGCAATTCGACTTGAACCCCTTGATAGCAATCTAGTGGCAGCCTTCGTGCCATCTCCCCCGTTGAGTAATACTTAGCGGTAGTTCCGCAAGAGGAAAACGAAGAGTGGGGGTGGTTTTTAGTGAGTGAGGAACTCCAAGTACCACACTTTAAGGCATTCAATGATTTCCCCTATAACAAAAAAAAAAAAACACACGCCAAGA
This sequence comes from Lordiphosa magnipectinata, assembly GCA_037044535.1. Classification (NCBI taxonomy): domain Eukaryota; kingdom Metazoa; phylum Arthropoda; class Insecta; order Diptera; family Drosophilidae; genus Lordiphosa; species Lordiphosa magnipectinata. The sequence goes on from JBAMBO010001511.1 coordinate 14,416, forward strand.
GATTGAGAGATTGCTTGGCCTGGCCCTCTTTGGTGCTGTTGATCCAATTTTACATTTTACACATTAGAGGTCGACTTGATTCCTCAGTCGGATCCAATCACATCTCGATATTCGTACTACTTGATTTGAACTCAATATCGATATTTCAACTATATTCCATTCCACGAATGCACGAGATTGACTTTAGCTCGGTATAATAAACTCATATCCCAAAGTGGCCAAGAGAGACTTCAGCGTTGTTGGAAGGCACAAGGCGGCCATTTCGAATAAGGTCTCGATTCGTGACCACGAATCAAAAAGAAGAGAAAAAAGCTTTGAAAAATATTCATTCGTTTTCATTTTATGACCAAAAAACCGTGTACTAAAACAATTGCGAGTACTAGGTATATTCTTGACCAGCATTAACAGCCAAGTCGATATAGCCATGTCAGTCTGTATGAACGCACAGATCTTAGAGATGGTAAGAGATAGAGGATTTACATGTATGGGACATTATCTTCTTATCAGGGAATCAAACCGGAACCAGAACCAAAACCGTATACCGAAAAGAACTGATTAAAACTCAGAACCAGAACCGTCACCGGAACCCATATTTTTAATTTTTTGTATACCGGTATTCGAGAACCGATATTCTTGGTACCGAAAGACAGAAAAGAACCGAAACATTGCACCGGTACAGTTGCGGTTCTGGGTGCAAAAATAAGACTGCACTTGGTTTTGGCGAGAGCATTCTTTTTAAAAATATTGCTTTCTATATTCTTGGACCCTCATTGAATGTCATGATAACCATTGAACAGAAATGTACTTGTGTTATCCATTTCTGTTTAAGTGAAACTGAACGAGGACAGCAGCTCTGGCACAAATCCGTTAGCTGAAAGTGGAGGCTAATTCGAATCATACATGCACACATTGGTGCATTATCTAATGGAGATCAGTTTCGTAAGTCATATACAAACTGGGAATATTCCGACTATGAGAAGGGAAATAAAGTAATAGTCTAGTTGTAACATGACATTTAATTTTTTCATATCTATGTACGAGTACACATTGAAAGAACCAGTTACGTATGATTGATGGCGTTAACCTTAGTTAGATAGATTTATCAAATAGTAAATTAAATGTGTCCGCTTTAACAAAAATAAGGCCAAGAAGGTTTTAATTTTAACCGATTTTCTGAAATTCATGGAAAATTGAGACAAAAATGTTTCAAATATTTCAGATGTTATGAACCAAGGTTCGAACCAAATCCTCAGGTTTGATAAGTTAAGGAACCGGTCATCGAACCGAATCTTAAACTTCACGACGCGTTCGAACCTCCGGAGGTTCGTGAGCCTAAAATGTTTACAAAACAAAGAAAATGAAGTTAAATAGTGGTCAGTAAACTTGAAAAAGTTTCTACAATTGTGTTTATGTATGGCTTTGAAAAGGGCAAATAAGTGTAAAACGCTTGTTTACCGGGGTATAATTATTATGTCTTCTCTATGAAATTGATTGGACTCAAAACCAATGCCCGATCTTTCTTTATATTTTAATGGTTCCTACCGGTACGTACCGGTATACCGAAATAAAAATCCAGGTACCGATACGGAACTGAATACCGAAATAATGTTGGAACCAAAACAGAACCTTTTACCGAAACCTAAGTTTCGGTACGTACCAGAACCGGAACCGGAACCGTAATACGATTCGGTTTGATTCCCTGCTTCTTATACTTGCAGTCAGATCAAGTTTATCAATTTTAAAAAAAACGTCATATCTCCCACAGTTTTGAAGATAAGATGGTTTGTACCTTTTAAAGATAGTTAGTAATCAAGATTATGTATCGATTTGCTGAAGAAATAATGAAGATCGGATGAAAGATAGTCGACTTATAAGGAAAACAAGCAATTATGATGGATAGCACTGGCCTCAACGGCGATGGGCAGCACTTCACACACTTTATGGCTTCTTTTCCATTTTGTGTGGCTTCTAACTTAATTTGATCAGATATATGCAAACTTGGGGGGTACAGTCGGGCATTGTAAACGCATATCAAACTAACGTTTTCTCGCCTGCGAGTATTTAGCGTAACTTAGTTTTATGGTAATAGTATGTTTTTTAGTTTTTTATAACAGAATCAATTGTTTTTTTGGTTGTGTAACAATAAATCTTAGTTCACCTCACTTCTGCCGAATGGAATGTGTGTGCATCATTAGTGATTGCCATCATTTGGAATCTATTCAGTAAATCAAGTTCATGTGAAGCATTCCCGCAGTGCACATTCCTTTGCCGTTTTCCCCTGTTTCCTTCGGCCTTCTGTGTCTCATCAAGTAATTCAAATTGTTGCCATTAAGCCGATCATTGCCAATTGAATTCCAACTATGTTCCAAGCGGTCTTGTGTCTGTTTGTGGAATAAATAATGTGGCACATAACCGTTCAATGAGTCAGAGAAACATCTCTTTTACCCTCATTCCTGTGGCTGCCACAAGACGACGTTGGGTTATGTCAGAGGCCTCTCTCACTCTCTCGCTAAATGAAGCTCGTTTATGATTTTTTTTTTTTTGTGTGTGTAATTTAAATATATTTTTCATAATTTTTATTCTTCAGAGGCACGTTTCACTTGGCCATTGTCTGGTTAACGTTTCCCCTTGTCTGGGTTTTGTTTTTGTGTTTTTTGTTTCTTGGCTTTTGTTTTATACCCAAGACGTGGGTTACGTTGCTCCCCTGCTTTTTAGCTTCCTCCCTGTTTAAGCTTGATCGACGCTTTTCTGGCTTTTGGGGGGGATTCGCGTGTCAGGCCATAAATTTGAATTACGATATTTGTGTTATTGTTGTTGTTGTGATTGCTTTTGTCTTTATGTTGCCGTGGCATGTTGCAGCAACATTGTTATTGGCTTTGCCTTTCTCTCGTTAGCCCGGCTAATGGATTTTTATATGCCTGCAGTTATGACTCCATTACCTCATTACTGGAAGTTATTATGACGCCACCACCTCCAGGTGCTCATCGGTAGTTGTAGTTGAGGCGTGTCTAGGGAATCGCCTACAGAACGTTTGTTGGTAATTAACTTAATTAATGCGGCGACCAATCCTAAAAGTTCTAGGGGCCGCCAACCAACTTCCCAATGACAAATAGTAGTTGCAAGTCTTTTTTTTTTTTTAAGCTTGCCAAGTGGGTCACCAAATCGAAAGCCATCAAGTGCAGTGAGCATGACTTTTGGCATTTTGTTTGGTTGCTCAGACGACGACGGCACAAACGATGACATCAAAAAGCCATTTTGACCTTTTTTCTTTGTTGGCTGTAAAACCCAAATATAAAAAATGAAAATGGAAGTCTGGGTCTGGGCGATGACATTTGGCCAATGCAATTTAAGAAAATCCAAAGCACCCAAAACAACACAAAGGAAAAGCAATGTCAAATGCTTATATGGAAATTATTATATTATGGAAAACTTAGGGGAGCGGAAAGTTGTTGTGCTAATGAAAATAGAGAATAGCATCTTTAATTGATGAATCGACTAAACCAGAGAAAGAAAGAGGGAGAGGGAGCGAGAGTGAAATGTGTGGGAAAAGAAACTCTGGGATGGTAGGGCAGGAAATAAGCCAAGTAATCAATTTTTCTACACTTTCACACCTCAATACACGTAAAGATCAATTGATATTGGTGTCAATAACTTTTACTAGCTTTTTATACGCTGTACCAAAGGTACACCGTGTACAGTGGTCGGCACAATTATTTAGACAAAACAAAATTTCATAAATAAACCGATTATCAGGCCTGTTCCTGAATTCCGCAAAACGACGTGGTAATTGACGCAAAATCGAGCTAGATATTGCTGTTCTGAATTCGCGCAAATTCAGACAAAGTTTGTCGTTTTTAAAAGTTGTGCCAGTCAGAATTTACAAGTTATTGATATTTGAGACTTTAAAATGAATGTTAAAAATTATAAACAAATTATTATAATAATGCTTAACATTCTAAGAAACGATTTGCGTCTTTTATTCATGTGTTTATGTTGAAATATATTTTTAAAGAATTTTTATTTAAGCATCAATAAAATGTTGCATGCATGCCAAATTATATTTAACTGTATTTGGTATGACATAGTTCGAAAAGTCAAAACGTAAAATATATACAGTAAAATGTAAAACGTTCGTTTCCGTTTCGTTTTTGTTTTTTTAAAACGGTCGGAATTCGGAACAAAAAATTCTTAAAAATGAAATTGGAATGCAAATAGTACATACTTTGCAAATCGATCACGAACTTACATCTTATGAAATGACTAAGTTATATATTAGGTTAGGTTAGGTTGCAATAGGTACTGATACCATGGGAGATCGAGTCCCTTAAAAATTTATTCGCCCCTGTTCCGAATTCCGAGACGGTTTTCGTGTGAACGTTTCCAAGTAGAATTTAAATTTAACAAAGTTATATGGAAGTGGACAAGCATATGTCTACGGTCACTAGATCAGTTTTAAAGAAAATCGTAATTGTTACAGCAGTAGAAACCGTTTGCTCCATGCCAAGTGGATTAAATTCGTCGAATAGAACCAACCTGATCTAGTAGCCACAGATATTCTTTTCACCTTCCATATAAATTTGTGAACTTTATGTTAGAAAACCAAAGTTTACACGGAAACCGACTCAGAATTTCGTAACAGGGCCGATTGTGTTGTATCATATAGGGTCCAGCGAAAATGGTCATTTTCTGCATTTTTATGTCAGTTAATTCATTAGAGATTTGGAATTCCTAGAGCCAGATTCGGGTTCAGCGTAAAAAACTTGCCTAGAATCAATCATTCTTTAAGCATTTGAGGTCCTGTATTGAAAATAATTCAATTTTGAAATTTTGTCCAAATACTTATGCCAATCCCATTTTCACAATTTGGTTTATATTTTTGTAACCAAAGCAGCTGAACCAGCATCCAAAAAAAAATTTCCAAACTTTACTATTTTTTGTTTAAAAGATATAATGGTTTGTTTATAACATATTTTTGTCAATTTAATTGTGCCGACCAGTGTATATTAAGTTTGTGCAAAAGTATATAGCAGGGAGAAGAAATCATTTCCGACCCTTTAAGGTATAAATATTCTTGATCAGCATCAACAGCCGAGTCGAAATAGCCATGTCCGTCTTTCCGTCCGTGTGAACAAACAGGTTCGAGTCCTAGTGAAGTCTGAATTTTTTTTTTTTTTTTTTTAATTTTTTTAAAATACATTTTAGCAACGATTTATAGATATTATAGATGACGCATGTCGAAAAAAAACAACAGATTTTTCTTGGGAGCTGACATTGGATCCCAAAATAAATAAAATATAAAAATAGAGTGAAAGCTAGACTGCGGCTCGATCCAGAGTTTGTAGTGACCCTTGTAGCTTGTAGTGATGTATAGAAATGTAGTAGACAGCAAATATGTACATTCAGCTCAAATGTACACAGTTGATGACGAAGGCCGCCTATATACACTGGTTCTACACACCGAATTTACTGGATGCCAGCTATACTCATATAGTTGGCCTATTAAACTTGGTGGAATTATGTGAAAGCATAGAATAACTTATAAATAACGAGGTATTGGGGACGTTTGACAGTTGAAAGACAAAACCAGGTTTTCTCATTAGAAACATTTTCGACTGATGGTTCCTGTGGACCGCGATATGCTATAGTCATCCGATCTGGCTCGGTCCCGACAAATGTGCAGCGTATTTGTACCAAAAGACTTCGTGCAAAGTTCGGTTAAGATAGCTTTAAACACTGACGGAGGAGAATAGCATAGAAACAGACGGACCGACGGACTGAACAGCCGGATATGCGCCATATCTAACTCAACTCGGTGCATGCTGACTGCAAGAATACATGTCAGCCGAATTGTCTAGTCAACAAAAGCTACATACATCTGCATTACAAACATCTCGACAGCTGTGTTGTACACTCGACAAGCCGGTATAACTATATCAGTTTTGCACGGTGCTTACAATATCTAGCTATATGTATTTGACATTGATTTTAGCTATTTTAAATAAATATCTGTTAAGTTTTAGCATTTTCTAACAGTCGATATTTGAAGATTTGCGAAAAAATAGCTAAATTGTACAACAAACTAGCCACGTGACAAAAATTGGAAGATTCATAATTAGCAGACATTTGGTGGGGGTGAAAAATCAAATAACAAAATTATGAAGCAATAAATTTTAAAGTGTAAAAGGCAAAATAAACACAAATCAGATGCTTCGAAATTTTGTGAGCCTCGTAGAAGACTAGATGTTAAAAGTCCATACGGAGAAAAGTACGATTTAATCAATATTTGGTGCAGAATCAGTAAGTTTGGAAAACACATATGTCTGTACATATCAACATTGCATGCACACAAACATGTGTGTTAGTCATGCTAGACTGCTCGATAATTTGGCATGATTGTCCGAATTTTTGTAATAGAGAGCGGTACTGAAGACTTATACACTGAGCAATGAAGGAAGTCGCATATCCAGCACAGCGACGCGCCGAATCTCACGTCAATTATAATCGACATCTTACAATCTTACAATGTATTTTTGCGTCAGGTGTATGTATACATACCTATTGTATTGCAATTTTATACGTATATATTGGGTAAAACGTGCAAAGAACCAAGGTTCGTAACCAAAACTAAAGCCCAAAAACCTCGCAACCTCAAATTTCCGAACCTTAACCGTTGTTAAATTTTGTTTCGAACCTGCAAACCGCAGGTTCCGAAAAAATTGTTAGGTTTGCATGCTCTGGTTTTCTTTACAAAACCTCAATATGTAACAAAAAAAAAAATATTTCCACCCCGTCTGGGAATCGAACCTGGGTATCTTCGATTCGTAGTCAAAAAACTCACAGCTGAGCCACGACACTTACAATAATAATAGAGATAAAATCACTGTTTTAAGAAAAGAATAGAAAAGAATATACACCTATTCTTTTTACATATACTCATATTCTTTTTATTCCGGGCTCTAATGGTAAGAGATAGAGGTTTGACATGTAGGGGACATAAACTTCTTATACTTGCAGGCATATCTTCCACAGTATTGTAGATAAATGGTTTATGTTTTGTAGAGATATTTAGTAATCTAAATTACTTATCGATTTGCCGAAAAAAAAGAGAAGAAAAAATAACGAAGATCGGATAAACGATACTCAAATTATGACGAAAACAAAGTTCGCTGCCGCAGCGCAACAGCAGCGCTGCTTTCAGCTGCTACTGCAGGTACAAAGTATATATATCAGCCGGGCTTGAACGATTTTCTTACTTGTTTAGTTATTGAACAATTCGGGAAAGTTCATTTCAACCAAGCAGAATTGGTGACCATCGAGAAAGCCACACATGACGCATCGAAGAAGGGATCATATTCAGTTGCTTAGACTAGGGTTGCCGGATATTCATAAAAAAATAATGAAATATCTAAAATATGGTTTCAGTTTCCAAATGTACCATTGTTGTCCAAAATATTATGAGTTATCTCCTGTATTGTATCAATTGTATTGAATTATAATTGACCATTGACCCTGAGCCGGGCTTGAAAAAGCAAAAACTTTGACTATAGATGATTCGGTTAAGGGTACGAACTGAACCGATTCTGCGAACCTCGGTTAACACATTGTTCAGAAAGCACTCACCAAACATATTTTACAATTAAAACACCTCTCTTTGGCTTATACTGATAACTTCAGTTATTTGTTGAATTATCAAATAGCTGATTGATAATAACTTTTTTTTTTTTTTTGCAATTTACCTCTTCCCTTTAATAAACAAACAAAAAATCGTTACTACGTCAAACTAAACTACAGGAAAAATCGATAAGTATAGAACAAATATGTGTGTGCGTTGGCGTAGCCGGTGACTCTTCTCACAGTGGGTTGGTTGATTGGTTGGCTGGTGTCTGGGTTGTGGTATCAGGGGTAAACCTACGCAAATCAAAACCGATAACCCAAGCAAACGTAACCATAAAAATTGCATTTTTAATTCAATTTCACTTGTAAAACAGAATCAATTCCATATTTAAATAGTGAGACAAAGAAGGGAAGAGGCGGGCGGGTTCATTGAACAGGTGCGCCGACCCAAAATGTCGTTGCACCCAAACATCATCAAAAAAAGAGACAAACATTTTTCGCTGCTGTTGTTGTTGTTGTTGTAGTGACTGCCAATTTGTTGTTCATAGTTCATAAAAGTTGTTAATTAAGATTTACACGCACTCAAGCGTCAAATTAATGGGCCAACATTTTGGTTGAAGCGGAAGACAGAGCTTCTCTGACTGAAAACAAAAAAGGAAAATGACACGCAATAACCAGAAATCGCGTTTGAAAGTACACCATAAGCTAGGTGCTTCAATGGTGGGGTATAACAAATAGCTCAGGATTGAAATCGAATCGGAATTATGTTTAGTCATTTTATGAATTAACCTGCGAGTTTGGGTCTGGAACTTCCAGGGAACAACACATCTGTCTCAGCTTTGGTTTGAATTACAATTGCATACCTATAATTCAACGGAACCGGAAGGCCCAAAACAAGTTACATAGAAATTGCAAAGTAAACATACGTTTATTCAGCTGGCACAAAAAAATTACCTAGAACCTGATTTTTGAGTCTACAAGTAGATTCACCAACTCCGTCAACCTAAGCCTACATATATATCTTCCCGGGTTCAAACTCCCCAGAATGAACCAGTGTCTATTCGAAAATATTGAATCGGAAAGAAAAATTCAAATGAATTGGCCTTGGTTCATTGAAGTTTTTGATTAAGGTGGAAGTCCGAGGAGCCTTAAACAGATATACAAACAACCTGATCTTATTGTTTTTATTTCTAACCAACAATGTCCTTGAACCGGGTAGAAAGAGCACTTCGGTAGTTACCGCCGAGTCGGTACCTACCAAAGCTCGCAATAAAAACTGTCAACACTTTTATCGTGTCTTCAAAAACTGTTCTGTTACAGATAAACCAAAAAGCGGTTGCAAAAAGACATATTCTATTCAGTTTTTGCTCAAGTAAAGAACGCTATCTTCGTTTCTGTTCTGCGTTCCGCCATTTTTTGTGTGTATCGTGTATTTTCACAGATTGTCATAGACAGAGTCGCATAGCGTATTCACAAGCCCTCGTAAAAAAGTAATTTTTAAATTTACCACACATGAGCTGGTGAGCGACCCCTTTTGATTTACCCTAGTAATTATTGATGTAAACCAGCTGATTTTGACAGGCTGAATGTAAATCCAAATACAAATACCAAGACAAAGTGTACAACAAGCACTGATTAAGCGAAAAATGAACATGGCTCTTCATGAAATAGAATGCATCGATGGTAGTTGTACAAATCAAGCTAAGCGGTTAGTGCCAACGGTATGCAATTACATCAAACAAAATTTTCAGATATAGACCAGAGCAACTGGCAAAAATCATTGTGTGTTCGTCCCTCGTTGATTGGCTGCATACGAGCAAGCCAGACATTGCTTACTCACATCTTAATCAATCAACAACAACTCAGAACTGAATAAATTCAACTGCACAACGCAAGTCGCATCGAGCGGCTGAGCTAGAGTTATGGGACTCCAACGTGTATGCTTGCATATTCTATGTTCATCGAACACACAATCTCAGTCGATTGAATATAATCACGACTGCATCGACCGGCGAACGCATGGCTGGCTGTGTTCGATCGAACAAAACTCAGGAATTCGCCACCTGGCCAGCGCATCCGTGAGCAGATGCGCAAAGAGCAATGCGTCTCTCTCTCTCTCTGCTGCTTTCGCATATCTGCCAGCAGCGCCTATGCGTCTTTGCGAAGACTTTATTCATAAACAATCGTCGTTGAGCCAAACGAACAATCAGCCGAACTGATTGGAATGAAGTCGAACATGATTATAATCAGAGTGCCAAGAATTGGTTCGAATGAAACTCTGCTGCGAACATGTTGAGTATGCAACTTTGATGAATGGAGCGCGAAGCCTTTTTATTCGGGTGTTATAATATGTGAGCGTTTTGCAATCGAACGAAGCCGTTCTCTGATATGGACCATGATGCAGTCGATGAAGTGATGGACGAGCTTATGGAGAATCTAACTGCCGAAGTCATGCATCACTGTGTGTTAGAGAGAGACACAGTCACATTTTCGCGCTCTCTGCTTGGGAAACCCTCATCTAGAACATGTGACATCGGCCCTTAATCGAATTTTACTCATTCCGAGGTTAGTCTGATGCCTTCTTTTAAAAGGGTATAGAATATTTCGTTTCCGTGGATGACCTACTAACTTTGAGTCCAATAGATCCTTATGGAACAAGGAATTTAAAGTTATTATAAAAATCGAGCTTTCCAAGTTTTAAATTTTTATTAATTTTTGCCATTTCAATAAAAATGTTTGCAATTTATGGAAAACTGTCATTTAATAATTGAGTCATTTGTGTTGACTTCTCATTAGTCATTCGTTAAGACAGGGTATCGCCTGGCCGTCTAATCTTACTTAGCCACATTTCAACTGTTTTTTAAAATTTCCAACTCGTATTACAAATTAATCAATATTTGGTTTCGTCTAGAAAAAATAACAAGAAAAAATAAGCAGAAAGCAAAAACGATAGTAAAAACCTTCACCCGGCAACGTTCCATTGAAAGCACAAGGAAATGGAACACAGAACGCGAAATGAGAAAAACTGGAAAACTTTTGAAAGAGGGGGGAGAGAGAGAGAGAGAGAATCAGGTAATTGTAATGAAAATTGGGGGCTCTGAAAAAAGCCACAAACGTGTTTAGTTTGCTGATTAGGCCATAAAAAAGCCAAAAAAGAGACAACAAAGAAATGGTGCGGGGGGAATGCCAACGTGACAGTTGCCCTTGGCAATGGGTATCCCCCAGGGGGGAAATGGAGTTAAACATCATGTGACAGCTGTTGGAGTGGCAGGAGGAATGCGTCTGCAGGCGCCTGCTTTGCCATGTGTTCAAGTGGTCGCTTCGTCGCCGGCTAAAGAAATGCGGAACTGCCGCCTGCTGCAAAACGACGGAAGTTGTAGGACAAAGCACAGAGAGACACAAAACATTTGTCTGCAACTCTTTTTGTACCTCTCCGCGACGCCCCATCAGGCCAACACACTGCAAAGATTTATTGACGTTGCGCAAGCTAAAATGAAGAGGAAGAATGAACGACAAAGCAACCCTCGCCGCTGCTCAAGGGCCAAGGGTTAAAAGCCACACAATTTCCATTTAAAGACAAAGAGCAGACAAAGCTAAGGCCCGTTCACTTTCACATGGAACACCTGATGACGACGCTGCATTTTTGTTTTTTTTTTTAAGTGGTCAGGGATGGACATAATATGTATAAAGTAGTCTCTGATGACTTGAAATGCTCAATTCTGTTTTTTCTCTCAATTTCGGCGAGAGTTTCTAGTGGTTGGCCCTCAGGCATTTTCTACAAATAGCTTTAACAACCCAAGAGCAGTAGTTGACGCTTCATCTGGAACTGAAATTGGATGCATTTTTGGGACAGTATTCCGTTTTCTTTCTTGCGCCCATCTTTAGTACAGGGTAGTTGCATCCGTTTATAAACATTGAAATTGTAATTGGCTAATTCTTTTTAAAGTCTGTCGGGTTTTACTGCTAATTGCAAGGTCTTCTAGCAGGACGCGTCATTCTAATCTGTTGTATTACCTTACCTTATATCATAGCAGAACGTTTCTTTGAAGCGCAGGAAAAACGCAGACACTCTTCCCATGTTTGTATTTGATTATCAAGCTTCAACAATGTTGTATTTCTTTGTTAAACAGCTGTTTATTGTATGTTTTGGTCAGCTGTTTATTTTTCTGCTAAAGATATAAATTAGCTGTTCCAGGTACTTATCTTTTATCAAAGAATGCGTGGGCAATCGATATTGAGCACATTCATCAGCTCACGGTGATTGTTACTGATCAAAAACAAGCTATCACACTACATAATTTTCATACTTAGAACCAGGGATTAACCAGGGTTTCGGTCAAGGCATTTATATTGGCCTAAAGCTAATTTTAACTGTATGGGTAACGGACAAGCAACCTATGTCCGTTTTCCATGATATAACCGTAACCGAAATCTAGCTATCGGTCGAGTTAGAAACAGCAACCGTTGCCGAAAATCGTTTCGGTTTTAATGCATGCTTAGAACAAGCCAAAATTTAATAAAAAAAAAATTGGTCGTTGTTTGAAGACCACACAATTACAAAACCCTTTTGGAAGTTAGAATTCTTATAAAATTGGCGACTGCCTGACTTTTTATGAAGATGTCCCAGTCTAAAAGATCACATAAGCGCGTATTTCTCATATATTTTTAATTTCTAGCAATTGTTTCAAAGTTTGTATATCTTTTCAGAACTTTTGTAGTGCACTTCAGAACCAATTAAGTGGCCTAATGAGTGTTATGGGAACTACACTCTAGGGAAATCAACGATTATTCATTGGTATGTTTCATTTAAAAGCTCCTCGTCGAACACCGATAAATGTCAATGATTGGAGACGCTATCATTAAAACCACAACGTTTTTCTCACTTCTAAGACAGCTGAAATTTTGCACTGAGCATTCCTTTTACTGCACGCTGCTAATATGTCGGAACCGACCGCATCGGATGACTACTTCTTGTAGCTGCAATAGACATGTTCGGTCGGCAAATAGGTTTTAGTGAGAAAAGCTTTTTTGTTTTCAATATTAGCGCTCTTAAACTCGGTCATTATTAAAATTAAATGTTTTCAAACTGATCTGCAAAGTTTCGTCGAAATCGCTAACTGTTGAAGCGAACTTTTCCAAGTGTATTAAAACTTCGGCACAGACGAAGTTAGCTTTGCTTTATCGTTTTATTTGCTTAAATGTTCTATTAGGGTCTTAAAAACATCCTGTAAAACTTTCAAGCAGATCCGACAATATGTGTTACAACAATAAAGAAAACAATTTTTTCTTCCGACCCACGTATATGGTATTTTTTTCATAAACCCTTGTATTTGTAAAAATTACATGCTTTTTACATTTTTTAATCATAAAACTTCAAAACAAGTTCTAAAATGTTCGTAATTTTTCAAAAAGTTGCCTTTGAAAAAAAAAATTGTATTACATTTTTGGCCAACTTTGAACCGGAATATAACAACAACCGCACCGAAAACAACAAAAATTTCGAAACTTAATTTAACCGATTAACTATCGAATAAAAAAAACTCTTTTTAATATCACTTCTGGTTTTTGTGTAGTTTCATTTTTTGTATACCTATAAAAAATTACACCTGAAGTTAAAGAGTACCCTTAACTCGGGCTTATAAAGGGTTATTTTTATGCTGTTGTCGTAACATGTGGCAACACCAAAAATGCTCTGTAAGGTTTGTCATTACATCATGAATAAATTATTAAATTATTCAATTTTACTATCTAAATTCGTGCTGTGAGAAATGTGTTTCACAAATTACGTGCATTTTATGGTCATCATAAACGTCACCAACGAACAGGCTATTCAAGCTACTGTGACCAAATTTCGCAACAGTTTCACTTCCTATCCCGTGTGCGGAGAGTGCGTATCGAGGAAAATATTGCTGCTGTATCGGCCAGTATCAATGAAGTTCTCAACAATTGGACTTGTTCTATTTGATCACCTGGAAGATTCAACGTATAGACCTCGATAAAAATCTATACAACTGAAACTGTGTAGGGTGACCTTCTAGGTCTTCAAAAATTTGAACGAAGATCCACTTTTTTTTATCGAAAAATTGTCTTCAGCGACGAAGCTCATTTTGGGTCCAGAAATTCAACTCGGCTGACTTGTGGTTTCAACAAGACGGTGTCACATGCCACACGGCACGCGAAACCATGGACTAATTGAGAGGCGAGTTTAATGAGCACAGGTACAGGTACAAGCCAGACACAATTGCAGCCCTGGAAGACAACATTACAGCTGCCATTGGTAAGAAACCGGTCAAAATGCTGGAAAAAGGATGACAAAAATTGGAGCTTACTAATAGACCACCTCAAGCAAGAAAGAAGGTCGGTCAAGCCCGACTATAACATACTCTGTACCCCACAAAGTTCTGATCAATTTAAGTTAGAAGCCACAAAAAGTGCCAAAACAGCCATAAAGCTTTTGAAGTGCTGCCCATCGCCGTTGCGGCCGGTGCTACCCATCATAATTGTTTGTTTTCCTTATAAATCGACTATCTTTCATCCGATCTTTATCATTCCTTCGGCAAAAAGATATATAAGGTTGTCAAAAAAGTCTTGCGGTATTTCCGCAAGCTTGTCTTTGCAAGCGCGTAGTTCTAGTTGTATTCGTCGCATCGGTTCACGCTAGAGCTTTTTGGAAAGCTCTTTTCACGCGCTAACACGTGTTTGATTTATTGTTGTTTGTTTTTAGTCGTTCGTGAGTTATAGCGTCGCAAACATGGAGCAAAATAAAGAGAAAATACGGCATATTTTACAGTACTACTACGATAAAGGCAAAAATGCATCTCATGCTGCCAATAAAATTTGTGCCGTTTATGGACCCGATACAGTTTCCATTTCCACCGCACAACGATGGTTTCAACGTTTTCGTTCTGGTGCAGAGGTGATCGAAGATGCGCCACGGTCCGGAAGGCCTGTCGTCGAAAATTGCGATAAAATCGCTGAATTGATCGAAAGAGACCGGCATAGTAGCAGCCGTAGCATCGGCCAAGAGCTGGGCATGAGTCATCAAACCGTTATAAACCATTTGAAGAAGCTTGGATTCAAAAAGAAGCTCGATGTATGGGTGCCACACGACTTGACGCAAAAAAACATTTTTGCCCGTATGGATGCATGCGAATCGCTTCTGAATCGCAACAAAATCGACCCGTTTTTTAAGCGGATGGTGACTGGCGATGAAAAGTGGGTCACTTACGACAACGTGAAGCGCAAACGGTCGTGGTCGAAAAGCGGTGAAGCTGCCCAGACGGTGGCCAAGCCTGTATTGACGGCCAGGAAGGTTCTTCTGTGTGTTTGGTGGGATTGGCAGGGAATCATCCACTATGAGCTGCTCCCCTATGGCCAAACGCTCAATTCGGACCTGTACTGCCAACAACTGGACCGCTTGAATGCAACACTCATGCAGAAGAGGCCATCTTTGATCAACAGAGGCCGAATTGTCTTCCATCAGGACAACGCCAGGCCACACACATCTTTGGTGACGCGCCAGAAGCTCCGGGAGCTCGGATGGGAGGTTCTTTTGCATCCACCGTATAGTCCGGATCTCGCACCAAGTGATTACCACCTATTTCTGTCCATGGCGAACGAGCTTGGTAGTCGGAAGTTGGCCACAAGAGAGTCCTGTGAAAATTGGCTCTCCGAGTTTTTTGCCAATAGGGAAGCGAGCTTCTATAAGAGGGGCATTATGAAGTTGGCATCTCGTTGGGAACTCGTCATCGAACAAAACGGCGCATATTTGACTTAAATCGCATTATTATAACCAATTTTATGAACAATTGAAAATTCAATAAAAATACCGCAAGACTTTTTTGACAACCTTATATAATCTTGATTACTAAATATCTACAGGGTATAAAAACAGAAAAACATATTTATATTGATACAGTTAAGATTTGGTTATAAAAAGTCGTTTCGCTTACTAGTAGATACTTATCGAATCTGTTCAAAATTTTTGTTTTATTATTTATCTAACAGGCATGGTCTCATTTTTTGCCAAACTTTTGCGATTTCAAACCGGTTTTTGGAACATACCGAAATGGTGTCGGTTTAATTGTTTTGGTTATGATACTTTTCGGGTACCTGTTTGAATCGGTTATACCCGTTAAGAATATTGTTTAAATACTCAGACCAAAAAAAAATTCTTTGAAAGTAACAGTGTCTTTTTCCCATACATATGTACATTGTACATATTTATAATCCAGCCCTAAGCACATCACATCCAAAGTAAAAAGTAAAAGTTGAACTTCTTGCACTTAAAAAGCGGCGCCACATTCCTCATACAAACCCTAGTGACAGTTTTCACTTGACTTGCCAAGTTGTTCGCTATCGTCTCCTACAAACCAACGCATATGCAAGTATATAAGTGTACGCCACTTGCATAAAAAGTGTCCTTGAACTTTGCAGCAAGTTGCCAGGCCGGTTTTCATAATGTTGCAGCAACATTGTGAAATGTTGTCAACCTGCTGCTAGTCTAAATGAAAGAAAAAAGTGCGTGTAAAAGTCAAGTTGGCCTATTAAACGAAATGCAAATCGACGGACAAAAGCATAATATATTTTTATGTTTAATTCATTAAATGAAATGTATTCGCCACAAAAGTCCAGGGCAAGGTCATCGCCACTTGATTTGCAACACGCATGGCCCCAAATATAAAAGTAGATTACAGTGGTTACTTCTACATTTTTGTGTGTGTGTGTGCGATAAGCTAGCAAAAATATGTATGCGAAATGCCAAATAGAAGGAAAGTGGGAGGAGGCTGAGAGTGTATGCGTGTTTGCTATTTTGACATTTTCATTGCGCCAAGTGGGCAATGCCTTTCAGCGAACAGCTGCCGCCTTCCCCTTTCTCTACTTCACTCTCTTTGTTTTTATCAGCAAACAAACAAACAACACACAGAGGAAGCTAACCAGTCACATATTTTTTTTTGAATAAACAAACAGTCAAACAGGAGAAATACATACATTAGGTGGAGTATGGGGTAGTTGTTACTAGTTAAAGTAGTCCGCCAGAGATAGCAACTGGGTAATCAAATTTGAATATATGAATTGTAGAAATGAGTTTAGAATTCATTAATATAAGAAGAGCACTAAATAAAAGTTTTAAGCAAATTCTGCAAAAAAGTCCGGTCTTTAGGTTCTCTTTCTGCGGCTCGTTCCAGTTTAATGTAGTTTGCTTCACAACCGATTTGCATACTAGCTAATTATTTACATAAGGCTTATCAGCACTAAATTTCACAGTTGCTGCCGCTGTTTTCTATTTGATCTCTCGCCCGCTTAATGCAAAATTTCTTCTCACATTAATTCCGCATGACGTCACTGACCGCACGTTCATTGGCCAATGTTCCAGACATGCATACCCGCCCCCCTCCCACCATCAGACCCTTCACAAATGCATATGTGTGTACATAAACCGCATGCAAGAGACAAAACGCTTTTTGCGACAACTTCAGCTCGACTTTATAGCACTTGAGCCTAAGCCGCCGCTGCAAAAAGCTAAAACAACAACAATAAAGCATGCAAAATAAAAAATAAAGTATAGCACATTGATTGTTTTGTTTTAACGGTAAATGGAGCGCCATAATGCCGTCTACCTCTCTCTTCGTTCCCCAAAAAGCTTCAAATTTCAATGAACTGCAACGGTTTTTGTTTACCAGCCACCAACTGTTCCAAGAAGTCACAGCGCGCACACACACACAGTAAGCACTCATCGAAGTGGACAAACTAAATTGCAACTTTCACTGCGCTTTTTATTAGCTAATTTAATTAGGTTTTTGGCCATCTACTTATTTAAATACGTTGGACCCCCCTCCAGGTTTTATTATCTTTTTTGCTTGAAAAGTTTTATGTTTTTGTTTTAGCTTTGGGGGATTGGTGAATAGAAAGTGAACAGCAGAATGGTATGTAGTGGTGCATGTTAATTAGATGTGGATTTAAGTAGCAACTACTGGGAAAACATACTCGTAAAATGTATATTTAAATTTCGTTCAAGAAGCCCATAATTACGAACGTGTAGAAATTTCTTTTTAAAATCGAAAACACCAAAAAAAATTGCATTGAATTTGGGGTAACTATTTGAATAGGTGCAGATCGAAAACATACATAAAGATTTTGCAAGTCTTATTTTATCATTGCAATTTTCTCGATTCTTTTGTTTCAAAAATTTTACACTACAATCATAAAACTCAGTTGAACATTTTGTTAACCTATATTTCCTAAGTTAAGACATTCAATATAATGACCTCAAGGGAATTTTTCATAATTTCAATTGGGTGAGCAGCTTCGGATTTGATTAAAAAAATAAATAAAATTCAGAAAAATATATCAAAATTTTTTTTTAAACGATAGAACGATTTATATAATTTAATGTTTAAAGATGATTTCATGTCAATGTTGACCGCGGCTTCGCCTCAAATGGTTCATACGCTGGGTCCAATTTTGGCATACTCTCTCCAACATATCGGCCGGTATGTTACGAATAAATTCTTCAATATTGGTTTCCAGTACTTCAATGTGCATGTGGCACCGTCTTGTTGAAACCAAATGTTAGCCAAGTCAAGCTCTTCCATTTTGGTCAAACGCCATTTTTTTTGTAACGTGTTTATACTTTTGTTTGAGAGCCGTTGTTTGTCGACTCTAAATAAAAAAAAAATTTTAAATTAAAACAAAAAAAAAAAAGTTCATAATCATCGCGCGGTAGCGCTCTCCATTCACAGAACCGTTCCTGGCTTCGTCATCTTTAATGATCCCACCGACCAATGATGCCCTCCCATAATCCACACCAAACAGTGCATTTTTCGGGATGCATTGGCAGTTCTTGCAATGCTTCTGGCTGCTCTTCACACCAAATATGGCATTTTTGTTTGTTCACGTATCCATTCAACCAGAAATGAGCTTCTACGCTACACACAATTTTTCGATCAAAAAAAATAGAGAGTAACTGAAGTTTGTGAACAGTCACAGAACAAGTCACTAAACAAGACTCACTGAACAGTAAAGCACAATTGAAAAAGAGCTTGGAATCACAAAAATTGCTAGTTTGAATACTACAAGAGGTCAAAAAGCCACAGATTAAACAAAAATTGATTTATCAAACTGATGTCAATCAATATATTGATTTTTAAGCAGTTTTCAGTTAATGCTTTCGGTAGGTGAAAAAAAATACAGGTTTTTCCAAGTTCTGTCAATGGGTAACGAGTAGGCAAATAGATTGTTCTCTTTTCTTTCAGCTAGCTTGGATTTAAATCAAAATCCAATTTGCGGGCCTCTTCCTATTACACTCCCTCGCCCACACAAACACAAATCGTCTTCCTTTGCTGCATCGATTGCCATAAGCCATGTAATCTGATCTTTTACCTTATCAGCTGTTTGGTTGTTTTTTTTTTGCTCTTTGCGCTTAAATAAGCATTTATGTACTTTTGTTTTTGCTAATTAATGATTATTTTGCAGCATTTTGTCATTTAACGCCATGAAACGGCAGAAATCAAGTAAACATTGATCAGATTGCCGCAACATGTTGCTAGGCCCCCAACAAGCAGCTCTGACTCAACCAACATCCGTCTGATGTCTGGGTCTTCTCTCTGGGCGAGTTGCCAATTTTGGCCCGCTTCTGTGACGTCACAGTCCGAGAGTGGGTGTTTTAATGTCAATTAAAAAAAATTGTTCGCTTTATTTCTGTTTGTTTATTTTCTTTTTGATTGGTTTTCACTTTTTTTTTTTGCAATCTTTTGATTGAGTGTTTTGATTTTAATATGCTTGCTTGCGTGGCATGATATGGCCCAATTGGCAACGCTTACGATGTTGATATGTCTATCTTTATGCCATTTATCTTGTATTTAAGTGAAAGTTTTTTGGCTAGAAACAAAAAAAAAAAATTAAGTTCATTGCCTTGCGAAAAAATGTTGCAGTCAACATAATGTTGCCAGCGATGCGAAAGAACCGTTATGACTCATAGGTTCAAACGTTCAACTAGAAACTTTCCAAACCGGAGAATTCATTAAGTTGCTCAGTGTGATTAGAAGATAGAAGCGAAGCTAGCAGCGAAACTTTTTAAGAGAAAGAGAGAGCGAGAGCGAGAAGTTGGAAGTAAATCACCAACTAGTAATGTGTGCGTGTACATGGGTGAGAATCACGAAATACATATGTGAAGCAAAATATTTAATTAAAATTGTTTAACTTTATATGTTAAGTAAGTACGTCGACTAGATTGGGTCGAAAGAAAATTGTAACTTTTTTATATTTTGAATCCGAGTATTTATTTTCCATTTGAAGTAAAATTGTTGCAAAAGTAAGGTGGCTTTAGTTTCAGTAGATTTAGATCAGGCCCATTCCGCAAGCCGCGCAAATGAATAGCTGGCGCGTAGACGATCCACACGTGCCGTTAGACCAACAACAAATTCATATGCGTTCTCTCCTCTCATTCCGATCGAAGGTTTTGTTGTTGCCGGCACGTTGGCCCGTCACGCAAATCATCTGGAGCAACAACCACTTTAAATGTGTTCTCTTTTCTCGGGTCTCCTTTGCAATAACTGTTTGCAGGATTCGTAAACCATGTACCCGAATACGGTACTTTGTGCTACAGAATGATTTGCTCCCTGATCAAGAGTAAAATTGCCATAATCTTCCTACTGAACTCGAGGGATGCGGTGTCATGATAGCCAATTTGATGTATCATGATACAGGAGCAAGTATAAAAGAAATAGTACGCTACTTTGAAGCGATAATGATCCCTCCAACAGCAGAAACTATTCGATGCATAATTTTTTTCTGATACCTGCTCAGGGATCAGTTATTCACGACTGGTTGACGTATTTATAAACGTCAGCCAATAGCGCCAAAAATATCGCGCCAGGAAATGGAATCTGCTGGAATCAGCTAATCTGAGGACGTCGAACTTAAAAACTACTGAGACTCCAACCTAAGGACCAGCGGAGGGCACGCCCTTGCCCCCTTTGCTCCGAGATTTGATTTTTGGCAACTGGCATCACTCAAACGCATAAGAAATTGCGTCGCAATTGCGTCGTTTCGAAAAGTTTTGCAACAACAAAGTCCATGTGAATCGGCGAACGGCGCCAGCAGGGCGAACACGCAGACGGCGTCAGCGATCGGGGCTCGTTGATAAGGATGGTTCATTGTTTGTGTTGTTGGACTGCTCCCAAACTCATATTTCGTGTCCATCACTGCTCTTGATGGTTTGCAATCGAAAATTTGAGAAGTCACTGACAGGAAAACAAGTATTTGTGAAAGCCATCGTGTCAAGTCTCTTTATTGTCGACCAATATGGCTCAATATTCTCAAAGTAAATGCTTCGGATCGCAGAAGAGATACGTCTTTTCGTTGAGTTGATGCTTCGGTTGGCTAAGGAAGAAATACAGGTCGAACACGCTCATGAATATGCAGGAGCGTATGATGTTGTTCGGCCAGACAGTTGGAGCTGTACTTATTGATCCATACTGATCGGACACTTTTCATTGCGCTCAGTTGTAGGAATCGGTTGCACCTTCAAAGAGAATGGATTCCACGAAAGAATATGCAGCGGAAGAACTGTGATTCTCGGAACGTCTGCTATCTGAGATGACATCTTCAGCTTAAAGCTTGAGTTGTATCCAGTTGAATCATGGAATTTTCAATAGGAAGGAGAAGGAGCTAAGCTATGATAGATCGAGTATTAAGGTCATCACTAGTCCGGTGCAACTTATATAGGAGGGGACCTGATTGCATGTTGCCATAAGTTCTGTTTGTGCATATTCCTTGAGGTATTTCACTTTCCAATGATGGTGTACTTTGCTTTTTCTTTTTAAGTAAAATTTTAAAATTCTACGATTCGGGGACTATTTTTATCGGGACAAAATTTTCTATGGTCTCAAGAAAAAAGTTGCACACTAATTATGGGACATTCATCGTTTCTAGAAAATGTCCATGAGTCCCGGTATCACCCTCATATTTTCAAGTTTCACATTCAATTTTTAATTTTCAAAATAAAAAACATTTTGAAATATTTATTGCACGAACCATCGTGACACTACTTTTTTGATCACGGTTTCATCTCTAAGACTCCAAGCAAACAATAAATCGAATGTTTACTTGCGATAAGTGCAAAAAATGTCCATACATATAAATTGTTTTTCAGAATACTCGTAAAAATATCGCCTAACACAGATAGCTTACATAAATAAATTAATTAATATTTTGCACTGTTGTTTTGGCTGTTTTATTTGCTATTTGTTTTATGGCTCGAGCAAGTCGCTTGGCTGACTAACAAGTTTCTGATTTTTTATTTACTTTTTGGGCAGGGGAATATAATTCCAAATAATTATGAATTCAAGGCTTGATGCTATTTTCAGCCCGCAGGCAATGTTTCGTCAATGGAATGACTCCCCCGCAATCCGCTTATCACAGGGAACGAACGCTTATCTATTGCGGCGATTGTTGTTGCTGTTGCGGCGCCGAGTCAGTGAATGAGAGAATGCCAAGAGTGTCGCAATATATTATTTATATGCGGTTTTTTGTTTTATCAATTTGGACTCACCTTTTGGTAAAAAAAAACCTCCCAGGAAATCCGTTAAGCCAGCAAGGCAGTTCTCTTTTCTGTTGTTTTTTGTTTTATTTCTCTTTCTCTTCTTTTTTGCCACAACAACACGACGGCTACGTCTGGAGTTGGTTCGCACGAGGAAACACTGTACACAACCCACAACTTAGGCTAAAAGCACAAACAACACCAAAAAACCATAATTAATTGTGATCATTAATTATATTTTTCCCCCCGATTTAATTTCAAATCGAATCCCGCTTTTGCCTTTTTCCTAGCTTGTTTTATTCGATTCTTTTGCACATTTCACTTTGGGTTGCGTTTACCGCAACCTTTTTGTGCCACGCCCTCCGGCCCAGCTCAAGAGCTTAAGCACAGATTACAAGTTGGCCTAAAACACGGGCAAATTGTTGCAGCCACAAGCACTTTTCACTTAATTTAATTTATTTATTTCATACGAGGGATGGAGGGGAAAAAACACACACACACGAAAAACGACATTCATCCGCTAAGACAACCGTTCGCACGTACCCAAAGAGAAATGAATATAGAGTAGCAAGTTGCTTGTCTGCGTTGACTTGTCTTTACTCAGTCAGCGCCATCAGCTGTGCCGTGGCGCTCACTTTTAAAATTCTCAGCGGGCATAGAACCGGCGTACGCTAGAAGAGTACAGCTGGTGTAGAACATAAAGTAGAGTTGCATCATAATTTTAAATTTGCTTTTACACACAATCCAAAGGCAGAAAGACCCAATTCGTTCAATAGGCATACAAAAGTCTGACTTTATCGTTCTGTGTTAAGTGCCTTTTTCTTTTTAACATTTACAGAGTGACCATTCACCAAAAATACCGAAAAAAATGTATTTTATGTCTCGATAACAATTTATATCGCTTTTGGCTCGAAAGAAGCTGTAGACCGCCAACGTGAAGGCAGCTTTAAGCTGCCTTTACACGTAATTTTTCCCGCTACAAAAATGGGCTAAATTTAGCCAGAAAAAGGCCAAATTGTCAGCACTGCCAATTTTAATGTGATGAATTTCCAGTGATGACTGGATTCTGGCAAGCAGTGTTGCCAGTTTAGCTTTTTTCACACCAGATGTAGCATTCACAGAATCAAATCACAAATCACATGGGATCACGATCACAAATATTGTAAGTCACAGAATGCTGCTAATGTTAACAGCCTGCTGTATTTGGCGGTATTTGGTCCCCACTTTAGAGATATTTGACTTATTACCTAGGCTGCAAACCGGTCCTGAACCGAACCCCAAAAAACCGGTTCAAACAATAATTTATTTATTATTCAGGTCTGTTCCCATTTCCGAGTGGATTTCCACATCGATTTCATTATGATGTTCCCGTTTCCGAGTGAAATAGAAATCGGTCTTCTTTTCGAATGAATGTTCGAATCGTTTTCGAATTATAATTCAGCTGAATCGCAATCTTAACAATTTCGATAAACACTGCGCATGCGCTGCTACGGAATTGCGAACAGATCGGTTTCAATTCGATCGTTTTGGTTTTCCTCTACAAGCAATTTCTGAGGTACAACTTTGAAAAATTAATTTAAACTCAAGGTGTTTGCTCAATATATCTATGGATACTTCAAAAACTTCACAATATTTGATTTTTTAAAATAAAAATATTTGATAGACGAAATGTATAACCGGTGATATGAAAATTGTCAATTACTTTTCACCGACTCAAAACAAAAAAGGCAAAACTTTTGAAACCGAATAACTTGATCGTTTTTCGGAAACGGGAACAGCTACCAGTTCCGATTCCGCATGATCTGATCGAAATCGAAATCGGGAACAGACCTGATTATTATTATTTCTCAATATTATGACCGAAAAAAAATTTTATAGTATAGTACAGAATCGCTTGAGTTGATAATCAAAAATGCTTTTAAGAAATCCAATCCATATTGGGATTTCGACCTGAAATATTAAGGACATTTCAGAATTTTGTCTTTTCCAACAGGACTGGTAAAAACTATTATTTTTCCTACATAGAAATCGCACTTCCACGAAAAAAATAAGGTATTGGTAAAGAAAATCTATGGCTTAATACCGTAGCTGGATCAAGTTGAATGGAGGAATGCAGTTTAGAACTAATCAAGCATTGTGCTTGTGTGCGTAGCAGCGAAACAACGAACAACGCTCAACATGAGCAACAAGTAAATGAATAATTGCCTTGTGACAGAACAAAACGCCGAACACGCGCATCGTAAGAGAGCAAGCCGCCGAGAGAGTTATTTATAGAACAGGGTTCCCCAAGCAGAGAGCGCTAAAATGTGACTGCGTCTCTCTCTAACACACAGTGATGCACGACTTCGGCAAGCATTCGGTGTGAATTGGCGAGTATGTTCGTGCCCCAGGGGCTATCGCTGGGGAACTCTTCCTCTAGTACGGCCGACCCACGCTGTATCAACGTTCCGTCGACTCGCTCGACTGACGTATTTTTCAAGGCGATGTCGGCTCTCCAAGCACGCTAGGTCGACGCAATGCTCATGCAGAGAAGCGACATAAGCGACGCTCGTTCGACCCAATGCCATGTATGGGCCGACCCAAGGCATACTGAACTAGGTAGCCGAACTCGCACTCTCGCTCTCTTTGCTTACTTCTTAGATGTCAGTCTGTGAACAACAGTTGCGAGCGACGCATCTCCGCGGACGAATTTTTTGTGTTCTGCTTCTTAATTCGCTCTCTCGCTCTCTTTTGTATTTTTATAAGAAGTTGTGAGAGAGCGAGTGCGGCTACCTAGTTAAGTATGCCTTGGGCCGACCTTCTCTCTCTGTCTGGCGTTCGGCCCATGTTACAATTTGGCAGGCGGCACGACGCATCAACGTACAAAGAGCAAAGATGGGTTGACGATAATAGTGTGACTGACCCCAGCCGTACTAGAGGGCTGTTATAGAACACACGTATTCTCGCCCTCTCTATACGTGTTTTAGAACAGTGCCGGCCAAATTGAGAGGACAGAAAAGTGTGCATGTGTTGGTGAGCAAGAGAGCTCTCTCCAGACTACAGCCGTTTTACTCGCAATTCAATGTTCATCGATTCACACAAGTATAACAATTTTCATTTCAATCGAAAGAACTTTAAATGGGTTAGTTCGTGCGACAGTTGAAATTAATGGGAAAACATTTCAAAGCTGTTTACTGTTACTGCAGTTCAGTGGACCTACTCTCCGGTGATAATACCCAAGATGGACGATCCATCAAGTTGTCTTCCCCCACAACAGGAAACGGCAGGCTCAATTGACGTGTCGTAGTTTGTTTTATTCATTTGTTTCTGTTTGTTGTTGCATATAATTATTATAATTATTTGATAGTGTTTTCTATATTATTTTTTTTACATATTGTTTGTGATATCGCAAGCATTTTCACATTGTTTCGCATTTGTTTTGTTCTGAAGTGTCCACACAGGACACTCACATTCATTTTACAGACATTGAATTTGTATATAAAAAAAAATCAACTAAATCATATAAATACATAAATCAACATTTAAGCATATAAAGAACATGGAGCGCTGATGCTGATGCTAATGCCCTCCTCTCCGCCAGCTTCTCTGTACACAAATCGAGCTTCGGCTCCGCTCTCGCTTGCACCACAAATTAAAAATAAGGCATATAACATACATAAATCATAAATATTTGTTAAATACATTTTTGGAGGGGGTGGTGGGAGCGGGGGGGGGGGGGGGCGTTGTGGTTCAATAATTAACTAACCTTGGGTTTGGTTTTGTATGTTTGTGGTTATTTGTTTTTTGTATTTCTTTCGCATTTCGTTTCAAATTTAAAACTAATAATTTGGCGCTCAAAAGAACTTGGGGGGGAATCAAAGCAAATGAAAATTGATGAGTAAATTGAGTAAAGCTCGATTATCGATTATCGCTACTTATCATCATGTACATTTATAGATATATATATATATATGTATAAATAACTGTAAAACGGTTCCATCCATTCCCCTATTGTTTTGCACTTTACATCCAACTTGGCTTCAATCTCTCCTGTGTTTGTGTTTCTTTGTGTGTGTGTGTGTGTGTGTGTGTGAGTTTGGGTAAGGGGGCGTGGTGGCTTCCCTTAGAAGCGGCCAGAGAGGAAATATAAGAGGGCGGCCAGGGCTACGCAGCCCAAGGGAAGGACACGATGCATGAACACATGGTTGGCAGCAATGCTGGATGCCTGCTTTTGCTTGAGGATCAGCTGTGAGATTTCGTTGCGCAACTCTAGATTGCTGCTCTCCGATTGCTCCAGACGCTCCTTATACACAATCAGCTCCTCTTCACGTTCCTCATGCGAACTGTTAATGGCATCGAAATCCTCTTGCCAGGCGGCAGCTTCTCCCTCCTCGCCTCCTTCTTGACTTTGTTCCTCCGGCTGGCGCTCATCTTTCAACCCCACTGTATCAAGGCTGGATTTGCGTTGCAGTTCCTCTGCCAACTGTTGCTTTAGAGCTTCCATTTGGCCTTGCAGCTCATGTATATTGTTGTTTAACACCAACGTCTGCTGCTTATAAGCGTCGCATTCCTCTTGCAGCATTTCAATGGCTTGATCTGTCGGTAAATCGGGATGAACGAATTGATCGTTACTTGCGCATCGCACTAGCGTCTCTTGGGTTTCTAGATGGTGTGTGGCGGCTGACGACTCCTCGTCGTTCAGCTCGTCAATGCCATTGAGCCGCACATGCTTGGGTGAATTGTGCACAAATTCATCGCCAGCCGCCTCGGCAGCTTCTCGCTTAATGCCCGCACTAAGCTCTGTGAAGGGGGAGGGATCCCTTTTGCTCGCAGACTCCTCCGGATCATGATCCTCGTCGCCCGAATCGGCATTACCGATGAAGGCTTTTAGTATATCGTTGGCATCATCGCCCTTGTTGAGATCCGAGTTTTTAAGCCAATTCAAAACGTGGGACTTGCGCACCACTTTGTTCTTCAGGTCGAATTTCTCCTGTTCCTCACGCTTGGACTTCTTGCTCTGTCGGGGAAAGAATGAAAGGCGAGTCATGTGTGCCACTCCACATAAAAATGAAAAACTCACCTTTTTCTGCTTTGCCGCTTTGGGGCCAAGTGCCTCGTCCAGCAAATTCAACGCCAGTTTTGTATCTGCATCCCCTTCCGGGCCATCCTCCGCTTTCACATTCTCATCATCTGCTTCTCCATCATCATCATCGTTGCCGCCATCGTCATCATCCTCATCATCGTCCATGTCGGTAATGGCTGCGTTCAATTGCTCCAGTGCATTCTGCTCCTGCAACACCTGTTCGCTGTCATGCTCGGCAATGGTGTGCTTCAGTCGCGCTAGCTGCATACGCATTTCCTCCATGTCACGCTCTTGCGTGCCCAATTGCTCTTTTAAGACCTCCAAGCGTTGTTCCTCCTGTTCCTTAGCCTCTTGCTGCTGGCGCAGCGATTCCTGTTTGTATTCCAAATACTCCTGCTGCAGCTGCTCCATTCGTGTGTTGAAATCCTGCAATGTCTGCTTGGAAGTGGCAATCTGGGCACGCAATATGCCGCATTCGTTCTCCGAGGTGGCATAGGCCAGTTCCATTTTGGAAAGCATTTGCATGGCGTCGCAACGCTCTTGATAAACTTTGCGTAGAGCCTCTTTGGCAGTTATCTGGTACGTTGTTTTGTCCTCCAGCAGTTTGACAATCTATTGCAAAGGACAACACATTTAGTTGAGAAATATATTTTTGAAAATATACAGCAGAGTCCGGCGCCTCACTATCTGAAGTGTATACGACTTCGCTCTGCGGCAGCGACGTCGACATACCGACACAGTATACGTGCTTATACTGCTCTCTTTTGCAACAACAAAGAAATGCTAAATGAGCGCGCTCTCGCGTTGTTAAACACACACAAACGCAACGCCAAAATGAGCATGTGTGTTTTGCCGGCCCCTGATATACAAAGATGTCACGAAAATGTTCCGTCATTACCTAGATGAACTATCAGATTAAGATTTAAAACATCAACAGTAGACAGAACAAATATTTGGAAATTTTTGGAGACTTGTACGTTATGCGAAATAATTAAAGAAGTTGGACAAGTATAAATATCTGCAGCTTGAGATTAAATTTGTGCTTCCCCCAACAACAACTGCGGTTGGAAAATGAAGGCAAAAAGTAGGAAGACCAAATGGGATACTCCTACGACTGACTTTGGCATATGCAATTCTAATAGTAAGCGACATTTTTAGCCATCCAATAAACTGTTGATAAAAACGATTTCAAATCCTAATTCAAAGAGTAAAAGCGTAACCAATCGAATTCGGAAACAGCTCAATGAAAAACTTTCGATTAATTAGCAGCCCACCTCCCGCCCAACCGACCGTGAGGCGCAGCCACTAACGTGCGACACGAAATTACTAAGGAAAACATAAAGTAATGTTAACTACGAGCTAATTAATAATAATAATAATTGATTATTTGTTTATTGTAACGGTTCATGCAAGGCATAGTGCAAGGGAAGGTTAATCAAAAGAAGTCTACTAGAGTACGATGTTACCATAAACGGATCTCAGGATTCCAGTTTAAGCCACGAACAGCAAACAATAAAAACTCCTTTTGCACAGATTCAATTCTGTCTTGATGGGTAGAATATTGCGGAGACCACACACATGATCCGTACTCGAGTATAGGACGGACAAGAGAAGTGTACAATATCTTCGTCGTATCGTAGGGATCATCAAATTCCTTCCTACCAGCTCTTTATAAACCCAAGAACACTCCTGGCCTTACAAACAGAAGCAGTAACATGAGTCAAATTTAAGTCGGTGATCAAGAATTACCCCTAGATCATTTTGAATAAATTAAATGAGAATTCACCCTTTTCCAAAATCTACAATGACTGCATACCATTCTTCCAGCAAAATTCACCACCGATAATGGAAAATGGGTGGCCGATGTTATATGGGCGAAAGTTTAGTTCCCAGCGATTAGAGCCAAACTCATTTTCAAGGCAACATTTCAACATTTTGGAAAATCCACACCCAAAGTCGGAAAATAGACGGAAGACTGTTGTATGAAATTTTTAAGTTTTTCATCTGAAAACCTAGTCCCTTACTTTTTCACAAGATACATGAAATTTTGAACCCAGGTAAGGTAAAAGTAACGATTATACAATTTCTGAATTTTAAGCCGAGCTCATGTTGCAGAATTTCAGCCAATAGCCAAAACTCTGATCAAATTTTTTTTAATTTTTTATATCGTCACAAGTATAAGATACCAAATTTAACAACCCCACGACTAAACATACACCTAAAATTTAGCGATCCTGCAAGATACCTTGATATAACTGAACGTATGAAAAAAGCCAATACTGCACTTTTCTCGTGCAAACTTGCCTGAAATAGTACACTGGTTGTACACACTACTTTACGGAATCATCGTATGGTGACCGGCTCTGGGGAAACCTTCCGTCCTCAGAACCATAACCAAAGTTCAACGTAGTGCTGCATTATGCATGACTGGTGCATTGCGTACAACTCCAACAGATGCACTTAACATAATGTTACACCTTATGCCTCTAGATCTTCTGGGTAGAGAAGTCGCCAGTAACGCCGCTCTCAGGCTAAGAGAAAACGGTACCTGGAAAGATAGTAACACTGGCCACTCCTCTATATTTCTGCATCAAGTGGCGGTACCGCCAACGCTTGAATACTGCATCCCAACAATAACGTTTACCACCACGTATAAAGCCACCATACCGAGTCGACTGGACTGGAACTCAATGCCTCACTGCAAACCGAATGCCATAAATTTCTACACTGATGGCTCCAAACTGGATGGACAGGTAAGAGGAGGAGTCTTCAGTCCAGAGCTCGGGATTGAAACTTAATTTCGGCTTCCTGACCATTGTAGTGTTTACCAAGCAAAGGTTGTAGCCATCCAGAAGGCTACCAACCTTCTGGGAACCCTCGCAATCCGAGGAAGTAAAGGATTAATTTTTCAGATAGCATTAAAAGCACTAGACGGTTATATTAACAATACCAAAACTCTTACGGAGTGCCGCAAATCTCTTAATGAGATGGCTCAGCAGTTTGAAATTAATATCGTTTGGGTGCCTGGACCACTCAGCTCCTACCGGATAAGAGCAACATAGGGCTCTTGCGACCTTTAAGCTACAAACAAAGGAAACTACCTATCGAATAACCATGAATCGATGGTAAACAATCCACACATGTGAAGTATCTAGGCGTACATGGCCTACTCTTAGTATTAAAAAATCTAGGGCGTTACTCCGTCAAGAGTGCATATTTCCCTACTAGTAGGGGTCCTTACTGGACACTGCCTAATAGGAAGACACGCCGCTAGGCTCGCCATCAGACACAATGACTTCTGTAGAAGCTGCAATTCAGTGGACGAGGAGGAGACGGTAAAACACCTCTTCTGTCATTGCCCAGCTCTTAGCAGAAGGCGACTCACAGTTTTGGGTCGTCCTTTTCTAAACAATCTGTCGGACATCTCTGAAATAGATCTAACTTCTCTACTCAAATTTGTGATGTTTTCTAAATGGTTTAACGGGGACGACCCTGCCTCTACGATCACAGCGTAGAAAGAGTTATATGGTAAACACATTTTTGAGCACCAGTCTCCTATCTATCTTTCGTTACAAGTGAAATACAATTTTTAACTATTTTTCCAGCCTTACCTCATTTCTTAACGCATTCTCTGGCACATTCTTCTCCATCATTTGCAATTTCTTCTCAAGCAGATTGATTTTGTGCAACAATTGATCCTCCGTGATCATACTTTGCCAGCACATGGCCGAATTCTTGCGCGTCGAGTCGAGCACACCCTGTAAATTGCTCAATTTGGCCTTCAACATTTTCTCACGCTGCGCCGCCTCCTGAAGAAATGAGTTCAAACGTTGAATCTCGTCGAAACTGATGCGATTGGGACCAGCCAGTTGCAGTTGGTCCGTTTCAATTGAGATGGCCTCTCGTCCATCGGGCAGGAAAAGTGTGACTTTGGCAATGATGCAGCCGTGCACCTCCTGGCGTGAATTCTCAACGACTTCGACGCCGAATTTGACGGTATCACCAAAATGCAGCTCGGCCGGCTCGTTGCCCAGCTTGTAGTCATTAATAAAGGTGCCATTGCTGGATTTGGTATCCTTGACCCAAAAATGTCCATCAGATGTGTACCAGAGCATGGCATGATTGCGGGACAAAACTTTGCAATCGAAGATGGCATTTCCCTCGCTGGCCTTGCTCTTGGCAATGAGACGACCCACCTTGCACTCCTGATTCGGTTGCAGGATTATGGTGCGCGTCTCGAATTTATGCGATTTGGGCTCGCAGTGCAGCACAATCTTAGCCTCGCCCTTGGCGGTGTTTGGACAATCCAGCTCGGATTCGGGTGAGGCTGTTTGTGGAGAGGATGACAAAATGTTGCAGTCCATCGACTCCCTTTGCAATAAGGCACCGTTATTTAGTCCACCCAATGAGCTAAACAGTGGAGGAACTACAATTCCTCCCCCTCCTGCCACATTATTGGCATTCAGCACGGAGTTCAATGCCATATGTAGCACCTGTTGTGTTGCACCCGGAGACTGAGTGGGTGTGGTCATCATCATGCGTCGCTCCGGACTGCTTAGACCTTCCAAGGTATTTGTGTTGGAGTCGCAGATTTCCATATTGTTGTTTTCCTGGTTTTCATTAGAATCGTCGTCGTCATCAGCGGCTGTCTCCAATTCATGTTTCTCCAGCTTGATCAGCTGGAGCAGCTGCTCTTGCTCAGACTTTTTATTTGTTTCCATATTGCTGGACTTTTTACGCTTTCCCGATGCTGGAACTCCGACACCAACTCCTCCAATGCTGCCAGCTCTGATGGTTGAATCTGCGGCGGCTGTCCCTGTTCCGGGTCCAACTACTACGGCTAGTTCCGCTGTTGCTGCTGTCGTTGTTGGCGCTGTTGGAGTTGATTTCTGATCGTCATCCTTGTTATTCGCCCATTCGTTGCTCACCAAGACCATCACTGCACATTAAAAGGAGTTGTAAGAGAAAGAAGTTAGTGATTTTTTTTGTTGATTTTTTTTTTTGTATATCTTCTTCAAAGGTTCTAAAAAGTCAAAATGCTGAGCTATCTGAAGTTTTAGTTTACTATTTTGTTTTCCGGTTGGACTAAGCGAGACAACTAAAATGTTTTATTTGACAGTTGTCGATTGATTTCTCAGGGTTTATGCTGATGATGAAGTGAAGTGTGTGTTCTAGCGATGGCATGTAGTTCGATTGTGATGGGGGGAAAAGTGCTGTGAAAAGTGCGAAAAAGTGAATGGAAATCTACTATCAGATAATTATCGTTTCCACTATACAAAAGTTTGAAGGGTGAAACACACGGAATAGTTAGCAGTAGCTGGTTTACAACATGTCACGATGTAAAGTGGGAAATCATGATATCCAAAAAGTAGGATGCAAAATCTCATACAAAAAATGTTGAATATCTGGATGGTTTTGTAAAAGATGGGGGTATACAAAATTAATAATATAAAAAGTTAGCGCTCTATGTATCGGACCCTGATCCGCAAATAGTCCTTTGCGGATCACCAAAAATGATTGCCTCTAACCCCTTAAACATTTCTTTCCCTGAGCATGATTGTTAGAGAGATCAACAGTAGCACAACTTACATGACTCCAAAAACCAACTCATCAATATCACTAGGACCAGAAAACTGGCGTACAGGACAGGCCCAGTTAGCAAGACATATGATTACTGACGGCTTAGAGATGGAAGACGGAACAGGGTAGATGTATTAATGGAACTGAGATGTCAGACATTCTTGCAAAAGCCAAACTTAAGCCTCATTTACACGACCTGATCACTCAGCTGAGTTTTCGTCAGACCTAAATTCATCTGAGCAACTCAGTTCATAGAAAAACTAACATAGAAGCCCAATCTGCTGCGTCGACAACTTTTCACTCAGATATTTGTCAGCTGTTCGCTATCATTTTGGCCCTGAGTTTTTTAGACTATGTCCGTCTCCCTCTAACCACCATGTATAAGTCGGGAAATGGTAACACTAATGTAAAGCAGTGCATTCACACACGAATTTCTTCGACGAAACAATTTGTCAAACAAGAATTCATAATTTGCTTGAAAATCTCAACGAGTAAAAATGAAATTATGGCAGCGAAAACTAACACAATCATGGCCTAGATGGCGATACAAATTAGCTTAAAGCATTATTTCATCATTTTGGGGACATCATTTTCTACGCCGTACGAAGCTGTTGATGCATGTTTTGAAGGTGCCCCTCAGTCAGAGTGGAAAAAGTGCTTCGAAAATTGGTTTGAGCGAATGCAAAAGTGCATTAATTTCCATGGAGAATATTTTGAAAAACAAAGCCATTTTCATTTAAAAATGTTAAATATTTTGCATTCCCGAACTATAAACAGTACCCCACGTTTAGTATAAATAGATGTCCCAATGTAACGAAAATTAGCAAGAATTGAGAACTCAGAAGTTAGAAATATTTTTGCATGCGAATCTGAGAATAGACCAGGGGTGCCCAGAATAAGCTTACGCCAATACAAATGCACAAAATACAATTCAAGCAAGAACAACCAAAACAAATAGAAAACCGATTATTGTTTGTGTGTGTAAGTGTGTGTGTGGTCATTGCTGATTCAAGCACACGCGTGCGAGCGCTGACTATGCAAAGCCAGCATTGTGGTTGCTTTTTAATTTGCCACAGACATAGGCTTGGGCACCCCTGCTATAGACTACTATATAGTAACTGGTTAAGTTTGCATAAAAAGTGGACTTAAATAGTTGGTTATTTGTTTTGAAAGTGATAAAAAGAGTATAACTTAAGCAAAGTTTACATAGGCAAATAATTTTGACAAATTTTGATGAAAACTTGTCTAAACAATAGCCATAATTGCAGTATTTCAAAATTAAACAATGGGTCCACACTCAAATAATGTGATCTAATATGGCCGCAAAAGTTCAATATTTAGCAAATTTTCATCAAAATTTGAGCAAATTATTTATAAACTTAGCTTTCGGCTTGTTTAGATTTGAGTTGAACGCGAAATTGAAGGTAGTTTTAAGTTCTTTCCAAAATGCAAAAGTTTGATTAACACAAAGTTGTTAAAAAAAACAGTGGACTGCAACCAAGATTCGGAGGCGGTAGTCAAAGTTATGGCAACTGTATTTTGGGATGCACTTGTCATAACTCAGACCGATTATCTTGAAAATCTGTGATGAATATGGAAAAGACATACAAGACAAATTAGGACAAAAAAAATCATCAAGAAAATAGCATGCCCAAATGGAACGAATTGGTGCTTCCGCTAACACCATATTTTTTAAGATTTAGACCCCGGGACTATTTTTCGAGGCGAATGCTACGTATTCTTAATAAAATCCCTTCTTTTTCATACATTTCCAAAAAAGTCAAAAATATTAATACCTCAGGTTTTGAATACGTATCCCGCGAATATATTAAAATGAATTTGAATGATTTCTTCTCGAATTAGGTTTAAGTTCACCGTCGAGCAAAGCGAAAGTGCAAATATTATTAAGAAAGCTAATAGGCTAATCACACTGAGCACATCTTAGCGGAACGCGATTTACACTGATCTAATTAGTCGTAATAAATTTACAAAATGCTAAAAAAAAAAATTGATAAAATGAATTTTGAAGATCAATTTAGCGGTTGTTCTATCTGTTGTTCAAAAACAGCAACTTTTTATTCGACAGCCTATAGCAGATCTGGTGCATAATGCGTTAGTTGCAGAGATCGAAGTTGAAAAAGAGCTGCTGACCATGAGACTGTTGGATGTTTGTAAGTGGTAATAAAATGTGACTTTTATACTTGCAATTTCTTTACAATTCATTATTTTATATTTTAGAAGCGGCTTGGCATGTCTTGGGAGATGGACGTTCCCGATAACAATATGCACTTCTTTAAAGAGCGATTCCGAAATGGAGTAATCAACCTTCTTAATGCTTGTGTAAGCAGGCTTGAAAATTTATAAATGTTAAGAAAAAGAGACACAAATTGCCACAACACCATTTTATCTCCCGAAGCATACCTAGTAGTCCCAATTGTTTTGGTACAAGTACTGAACGCACTCGTTCTCGATAACCATTGACCGCATCCACTCCAACATGACGGCTATTTGACAAGTGACATAACAATATATGACAATAGTTTGCGTATTGTAATTGACCTGCATATATGCGGCTATACTGTAGTGTTGGGTAAAGGTTGTTATTTTCACTGAACATGTTCACTTGTTCTTTTTTTCTAAGTGAGCCAACTCACTCAAATTGCTCACTTGTTCAGTTGTTCTTGTTCACCTGTTCTAGGTCTATGGCGGAAGGTTGTGTGAGGGCACGTATTTTTGTTTTGTATTTGTTTTGCGGACGGCATTTCTAAGGGGTTGGTTTCGGTTGCACTGACCGCGTTGCTGTTTTTGTTGTTTCTGCATTGCTTTTTTTTTGTTCAGACATACGAAATTTGTGTGTATGTGCGTCTTTTACTCTCGCGCTAACTCTCCCGCTCTCTCTCTCGAGCGTTAAGTTCAAAATGTTGGCGCCATACTTGTAATAGCTGTACGTACAGACACACAAAACAGCTCACACAGCAAGAGAGACTGAGAAGCTCAATGAACACAGAACAACACTTGAGACAGACATAACTCTCTGAACAAAAGAGACGAAGAGGTCTTAGAACAACTCAGAGCAAGAACAACTCAGAAAAAGATGGATTGAACAAGTAGACTGAACAAGACTCACTGAACAAAAATGAACAATTGAAGAAGAACATGTTCACTTGTTCAGTTTAAAAAACAACTCAATTTTGTTCACTCACTCATGAACAACCCAACACTACTATACTGATTGAATATAAGACAGCGCGAAATCCGGCTGACCGCGCACTTTGCGAACGCCACAAAGCATAAAATCATGTCTCGTGAGATGAATATCAGCGAGGACAGCACAACGGCGAAAACGACTCAAACATGGCTAAACAAACCATGTACCGAACTTCATTTCTACGGATGATTAGCCTGCTGATAGCCCAGATCTGAGTCCATTGGACTACAAACTGTTGTCCGTTCTCGAGGCTATGGATCGCTCTACTCGACACCCAAATATTGGGTCTTTAAAGCGCGCCCTTGTCCGAGCAGTGGACAATTTCCCAATACAAGAGGTGCGCCATTTGAAATACGTTGTTCTACGTTGTTCTAAGAAGAAATAAGTTTGGAAAAATATTAATAGGTTTTCATTTTAGGACCAAAAAACTGTGTACCAAAACAATTGCGAGTACTCGGTAATATCAGCTGATATAAATTCCCCAACACCATCAAATGTTTGATCATACTGATAGTCCAACGTCTGTTTCTTGGAATTGTTGGTTCGCAATTTTTGACATTTTTTAAGTAAGTAATCATACTTTGCCACTACCATAAGTTGATATTGTTTATGTTTCAAAGTAAATGATCAATTTTTTAGTGGTGGACCAAAAACTATCGTGAAATAGGAACATCCCCAGAAGATGTTGGAATGATAATGCCTATGGAATATCTTTGGTCATGATGTTAGATGTGCCTTAGGTGGAATAGCCCAATAGGCCGGTTATTAAAATTAAGATTTTTGCTGAAATTTGCTTATACAACGATTCATGAGACGACACACTTGGGTCATTTCTTACATTTGAAGGCTTGAAACCAAGGTTCGTATCAAAACCTTGGCTTGGACTTGGGCGATACTTAGAAATATATATTCTGTGTATTTCGACTCAGCTGGTTAAGATGTGATGCTTTCTCAAACTGAAAAATTTCATTTCCAAAACATACAGGATTTGACTCAGCCCACCTCTTTCGTAAAAACATTTCCGTATTGGGTGTGTTTGTGTGTCGAGTAAAACAAGAACTTCATCGGTGCAAACGCAAAAAAAAAAAAAAAGACTGTTCCGTATTCCGTATATAAATAGAATTTTTTTTCAAAATATAATTGAACAGGCCAAAAGCGAGTGCGGGGCACATGACTGTCTCAACTATGCGTATGTGTGTGAGGTGAAGAGGAGCATTGCCTCCCGAAAAGCAAAAGAGATTTTGGGCAGTAGCTGCTCCAGTTTGTTGTTTTCGAATCGAGAAATATGTGCGTGCAATATTAAATAAAATGGGGTGGTGGGTGTGTGTGTGTGTGTGTGTGCAATAAAACTGCGTGGCCAACAACAACAACCACAGCCCTTCCTATATCCATGCCCCCCTTACCTTGTCAGTGGCGGAGACGGCAGCGGCGGCGATAGCGAGAGAGGCCCATGACCCGACAACAACAAGCACTACTTGAGGGGCGGTGGGTGTGGGTCGGTGGTGGGCGGTGTGGAGCCGCGCGCCGTTATGTGAACCCGACAATGCAAAGTTTTGTTGTTGATTTTGATTGGCATGGAGCAGAGCCTACAATTACAAATGCAGGCTGCAGTCAGTGGCTGCTGCGGGCGCGGTAGGTCTTGCCGCAAATTTGCCTTCTTACAAAAAAACAAATGAAATTGATATACAAAAATTAATAGTCTCGCTTAATTGAATTTAATTACAAATGTCTTGGGTCATGGCTTAGAGGGCCGACTTTCAGCGAGAGGGGAGGGGTGGTGGTCGTATTTACAGTTTTGCACAAAAACGAGATCGAAAACACACAAATAGTTTTTCCGTGTCACTTCACTAGAACTTTATCCATTACGGATTAAAACGGAAACTTACCTTGGTTGTTGTTATGATTATTCGTTTCAGTGTTTGTTGAATTTCTGGTTATTCTTTTATTTTCGTTTTGGCTTCGATTTTAATTGTTTTCAGTTCTCCTCCAACTCTGCACTCTCGGGGCTGGGCGCATTCGGCACGTCACGACCTGAGCTATTGTGAGTTGTCAGCAAATACACCAAGTTGCTTTTCCTAGGATTCTGGCCTAGTTGAAAGGGAATAACTTGAGTATATTTTAGAGAACATTTACAATTGAGAAGTTTAAAGCAAGGCAAAAGTACTATCAATGCGATTTAAAGTGAAAAGTGGACAGGTCTGCCTCATTGTGACGTGCATAGACTGACTACGTAGGGTTGCTTAGCGATATAAATAAAGTGAGCGCCGCCAGGTGTCGCTTTTGAAAGAAAACTCTTATCGAAGGCGCCAAATTTAAAATATCTCTGTTTAATTTAATTGAAAACTTTTAAACTTATCAAAATTGTAAAAGCCCGCTCGCACCTGTCGTCCTCCAAAGAAACGTCCATTCAAGTCCACCACAGCTGGGGGTTAAACATAAATTAAAACTTGTTTGTAATCAAAGTAATCTTTTCCCACCTTTGATGGCACTTTCGATGCGCCGGAACTCTACAAAGATTTTCACTGCATCCTCCGGCGTGGTGCCAAAAGCTTCATGTATTATTACACTATTGACATCACCATATTTGGTGTTGCATTCATCCTTGACCTCCGGCTCAAGTTCCTCATCCACATCGCCGGGACCCACCATATTTCTTAGCAATACAACTTTGCTGGGATCTTTCATGATTTCGGTTATGCTCGGCTCAGGTTCATTGACAACTGTCGCCAGGCCAGGCAACGGAGGTGGCGGCATGGCACTGTGTCCTGGACTGGGAGGAGCCATCAAGGGGGGCGACCCACCACCTGGCGTTGGTGGCAAAAACACATCCTTTTCATGTATAATCCTACCGCCACGCTTTGAAGTTTTCTCCACTTGCAGAGCCACCGACATGCCCTGCTCAGATTTACCCAATCCCTGTCCATCTTTGAAACCATATTTGGCCATTATTTTAGCTGCCACCGAGCTGGCCGAGTACGGAATGGTCACATTCGAGTTGCCATCGCCATTATCTATGGAAATCTCCTGCAGTGAGGGTGGCGGTGCTATGGCTGCTCCACCACCCTGTTTGGCCATTGATCCAGGCGCCGGGGGACTATAGCGATCCTCGTCACTCGGTCGCTGGCCAAATCCTGCGAATTTCATGCTGGGTGGTGAGTTGTCATCTCTGTCACGATTGTCACGTCCCCCACCACCACCACGTCCACCGCCACGGCCGCGTTTTCGATCGTGATCTCTATCCTGATCACGTTCCTTGCCTCGTTCCTTACTGCTGCCTCCCCCCGATCCGCCGCCTTGACGTGATTTGTCACTGCCTTTGGTCTTCTCTTTGAGTTTTTCGTACTCATTCGGCCACTGCGGATCGTATTCGTCCACAAAATCACCCCAATCATCCTTTTTCACACTCTCCAAGGCAGGTGGCGGCAAGGGGGTGCCTGTTATGATGGGTTTCGTGGACGTGGTGGCCACCACGGGTGAGAATACTGTTACCTCGGCAGCATCGGCAGTGCGTTTAGCTCTCAAATTGACCACGGGAGTCATTAGCTGGTAATTAAAAGACGGGGGGGTTGAGTTAGCGACCAGAGTTCTCCTCCCTCCACTCTCACCGGTTTCTTGATTTGCTCCTTGGGCAGCTGCGCCTTTTTCACAGCCAGTTGCGTTTGCAACATTTTAATACCCGACGACCAGCCATCGATTTGACTGGCACGCGGCTTGGTGTCTATGTCGTCGTATAGATCCATTTTCTTTTGCTTGTAAATTAGTTAATAAACAAAAATCCAGGGAGTGTAAATCGTAACAAGTTGGCAGGTCTGTGCGGTTAGTGGTACCCCCGTTCGATTGTTCTTGGGATTATCGATAACATAGCAGTTCAGTGTGGACATCTTAAAATATTTTGAAATCTGCATTTTTTTAGGACTTCTTGAATTCATTCGGAAATACATATAATTTCTTGCCGTTTCCAAATTATCCTTTAATTGAATTCGACATAAATTATTTCGGTACTCGGTTCCGTATTGGAATCTTGATAAATGCCCCTCAAAGTATGCTATGTTTATAA
Organism: Lordiphosa magnipectinata; assembly: GCA_037044535.1. NCBI lineage: Eukaryota > Metazoa > Arthropoda > Insecta > Diptera > Drosophilidae > Lordiphosa > Lordiphosa magnipectinata. The sequence continues at coordinate 54,479 of JBAMBO010001511.1, forward strand.
ATAATATTAAGTTAGATAAAGACTTATTTTATAGTTGGCTTAAACTAATATTTAGAATATAAAAAGCTGTTGCGACCATCTGAGTGAATGTATAGTTTGGAATAAGTATGAGTACACAGAAGAAAAAATCTGTTCAGAAAATAAGTTGCCTTCAACTGAAAATAAGAACAAGATGTTCTCAAAATTCTTGACTATAAATCTTCCAAATATGGAATGAGTAAAGTTGTTCTCAATCGGATAATATTTTTTTTTTACCCAACACCAAACCCGGTTTTCGGCAGAGAGAGAGCGAGTTGGCTCTTTTTTGATCTCTCTCTTGTTTTTTTTTTCAACTCAACTTCTTGACAGCTTAACCAAGCACAACCCTGCAGGGAAATGTACCTGTCTCTAAAAACTTGCAACTGCCCTGCAGGGAAAGTGTCTTTTACAACCAGAAATGTACCTGTCTTTAAAAACTAGCAACTGGTTACACTTCCTATCCAAATCAATCTATTAAAGTCGTCCAGAAGCAGTTAAGTAAAGCAGTAAAGTCTCCTATAGCAGTTATTTTCAACCAGTTAAATACCATTTGACCTTTGAGTGTTCCTCAGTATAACATTAAATCAAAATCTGTCGGTCAACTCACTCATCACCAATTCTTTTGCGTCCAGTTAAAGTTCAATTGGATTACAAATAGCTCAAATTAGTATTTCAAACGAACATTTCTTCGAAAGCAAATATTCGTTGCCCAACTCACCCGAATCTAGTTATTTTGCTACCAGTTATATTCTACTAGCATTCTAATTAGGTGTAGGACAGTTTTGTTTTGTTACTAGTTGACAATATTTCTGCAGGGAAGTAGCCGTCTAGATCAGCGGTGGGCAAGCAATTTCAGTTTGGGAGCAGCCCAACAACAACAACAACAGAAAACCGTAATTAACGAGTCTGGATCTCCCAAAATGCACCTGTTTCGCCGTCTGTGTGCCCGTCTTGTAGGCGCCTTGCTCCGATTCGCGTTGCCTTTGTTGTTGTTCACAACTTGAAGCGGTTTAATTGCGACGCAGTTTATTATGAGACTGACTGGCGCCAATTGCCGAAAAAAAATCTCGGAGCAATGAGAGCAAGGGCTTGACCACCGCTGCTCTAGATGTGAATCTGCAAAAGTGTGCAACGGCTGAATGTGCTGGAGGGTCAATCCGTACATTAAGTGCAGAAGGTACCGGGTTCAATTCCCAGTCAAGCTCGAACAAATTTTTCTGTGTTTCAGGTGGAGCGGGTCGTTGAAGTTTGTTGTACAGCGATGTCTCTGATCCTACGGAATATATGGATGGAGAAGAAACAGCAGAGCATGTTCAGACGCCTCTGCGTCCCTTCCCTTCCAATCCAAACAGGTACATATAGGCATTTCCACAGCTACTAACATTATAATCGTAAGAATTTGTTTGCCTTTATTATGAAGAAAAACAAAGAAATATTTTACCATAAATTTGCGCATATTGATTTTTGGATAGCACTTGAGTAGCACTATATTTAATGTAAAAGCTGAGAGTTGTAGACAGTAAGGTCCCAAGATACACGCAGACAGAAAGGCATACGCAACGTGATACTACGGAAGTGTGTTTTGTCTGCTTTCACAAAAAAGCAAACCTCTGCGGAATGCATTCGAGTTTTTTAATGCAACTAACTTTAATATGATCTGCAATGTTGCTAACTATATATTTTTAGCTGATTCGGTCATAAATAAAATTTTGCTTTTTTTATATTTCCCTCATTATGATACGCAACGTGACATACGTAACGTGACATGCCTTTCTTTAACGCTGTTCTTGAAATGTTTTTCAAAAATGTATATATGTATCCTTTTGCGTAATCCTAAAAACATAATAATTTTGATTCTGGAACTTATATTGATAAATATAAGATAATTTAGCTGCATAAAATGGATCGATGCTTTCGGTTTTTGGTGTACCTTCCTCCCAAATGTGAGGAACCCGCTGACACTTTTTCCCCAAATCAATTACAAATTTTTTTTACCAGTGGAGTATAAAATGTTCCTAAAAACGGAATAATATCAACTCAAATCATGTTCTTTAAAACGTAACAATATCAACTCGACTTGAGTTTTTGCGATCTCAAAAAATTGTTCTTGAAGTGAGAGCATTGTACTACATATGAGAAAAACAGTTCATGCACTGGTTTTGGTAACGTTTGTGCTCATCTTGAGTCCAATGATTTCGTTTTTTTCCCTCTGTATATGCATTCCGAATTTGTATGGTCCCCTCCATTTCACCATAAGCGCGCCTTCCATGATGTTCAAATATTATATGTTCATACGATTGCAATTTTTGATAATTTGATGACGGAAACTGGAGCATAATGTGATATAGTTAAAACTCTGTCCTTATAGTCCTATAGTATCCGTAGTAATCCACGGATTCAAAACCGTTAATAACTCGGTTTGACTGTTAGTTGAACCACTAATATCAGCTTCATTGTCATTGATTGTACTGGTGGATGTCGTTTCAGTGCTAGATAATTCAGAAGTAGCAGTTACGAAAAGAGTGTGGTCACTGGAGGATATCCTCTTTTCTATTTAAATGCTCTTATATCTTAAAAGTTTTAGTTATTTTTATATTTTAAATACTTATAATGGGTTTTTGAGACCTGTTTTTGATTTAGTCAAGGTTTTTGTTTTTGCTGGCTCAAAGGTCAGGATTGATTATAATTTAATACATTTTTACAAATTTTTATTTTACTATTTACGAAAGCGCAGCAAAATTTATAGGCGCTCGGAAACTCCAGAATTATATATTATTCCCTTCCTGCCACGTGGATGCTGAGAATATACCTCTCCCGCACAACTACATTGTGAACTTTGCGTCTAGGGATATTTCCGTCCTGCGCCCATTTCTAGTAAATATATGAGGATTGTGCATTTCACAGAAATACCGAAATTTAAAGCAACAATATTTTTTTATAAAACTTCCACATCTTGTTGAGGCAACTTGACCTCATGGCAGTCATTCTTCAATTAATATTCAATTCAAGTTTGGTTTCCCTCTTTTTCCCCACCCCCTGCATGCAGAAACAACAATAACAGAAATGTCGTGAGAACATTTGAGAGCGTAACTCTTATCCCTTTGCGACTGTTGTTGGTTTCATTTATGTATGGAGACAATAAATACCAGTTACAGAGAAAATAGAGAGTTATATCCCAGACAGACAACGTTGTCTTCCTGTATTTCAAAACAGTTTGATTCCAATTCTCTTAGCCATTTTTGAATCAAACATGTTTTTTTATCGCTTATTTTCGGCATTTTAATTAATTAAAAGTTGAATTGATGAAGTTGTTTTTCAGAGTGAAACACAGAATCACAAAAAGAACACATTAACCCTGGCCTATTAGGATTATAAAGTATCTGAAATATGTCATTTCATAAAAAAATAAGTTTTTTACATATTTTGCAAATTTTTTTATGCAAAATGGTTTTTAGCAGACTTAGATCGTTTTTCAATAAAAATAAGATGTGTGCAATCAGAACTTAAGTCGGACATGCGGTTCAAAATATGCAAATATGTAAAATCCGATTTCTAGAGATAACTCACAACATTTCGGAATAGCAATTGGTAAGTCTGGACAGACGCTGTTTCGGAATTTATATTTTGAGTTAAAGTACTTCCGAACTGATTCGTTCAAATATAACTTTGAACTAAGCTAAAACACATCGCGCACTGAGATTAATAGGAATTTGAAAACTGAAATTTTAAAGAAAGTCAAGAGTGTATAGTGGACAAAATTCAATGTTTTAGGTAAAGAGTTCATCTAGTAATACAGTCCAAAAATTAGTGAAGGAGCATTTTAAGAATGAGTGCGGTTCGGATTGAGTTCCATACAGAGATTGGGAACTGAGGAAGGGAGGTGGGCTTTGGAACTGATTTTTAGATGCTAATCTTGTCGAAAAGTCGAAGCCCCCTCCGCGATTGCTCGAGCAGTCACATAACAATTATTTAAGGTCCAAACATGCCACGGACTCTCAAAGCTTTAAAAGACCAAATTGACCAAAGTAATTTAAAAGATTTAAATCAACTCTTTTCTTTTGAGAGTGTCTGGAATTTGCAGAGTGCTCGCCTGCTGGTTCATAAAAAAAATGCCTTTTGGGTACTCCTTGTTTTTTCACAAAATTATATTTCTTAAAGCTTGATATTGTGATTGCAAGGACTCCAATCGCAGCTCTACACTAGCCTCACTGTCCATGGTATGCTCGCCCATGGTGCCATAGAAACGCTCTGTCTCGCATTGCAATTTCTGGAAATATATTAAAAAATATATGAATAAACTTCAAATTTTGTACAAATTTACTACTCACCATAATCAGACTTAGAGCTACAGGATCCTGCCATCTTCTTTCCATACCATTTGAAAGCAAATGCTTTTTGATATAGTAAATGGCTGAAGCATTGTCACTCTCCAGAGTTAGATCAATACCGTCTTCAGATTGGCTGCTGCTTAGGGTCACTTTCGAGTCTAAAAAGTATACAGCCAATTGACTTTCTTGAATGTTAGCCTGGGCATTAAATAATTCCGATATATGCTTCAGGGTGAAGTGTTGAGGAGCTCGAATCTTGTGTTGGACAATGCCTGATGGCAGTTTCTTCTTTAGTTGGGGTAAGGTAAGATCTGGACGTAAGCATATGGCTGACAATTGACCACCGAATAGTGATTTGTAGCTATCGGGAGTTTCGTTAATCTTAATGGGTAGAACCACGGCTGTAATTTGGGTATTCAGTTCCACAAAAGCCACCAGTTTTAAGGTGAATTCAGGCAAGAGTTCGTTTATGATATTCTGTAGAGGTATGGCCAGCAGACATGTTTTACTTAAAAGTAGCTTGGAAGGTATAACATGACTTTGATACTGATGGCCATGATAGACCAGCAATTGCCAGTGGGCGCTGTGCAGCAATTGTGCTTGAGTTAAATTTAATTTGATTAGCGCATAAATTCTAGTGTTATGTGAATCCAGAACCGACGAGGAGGCATGCAAGATTAAGATGTCCTGGTTGCACAAAGGCAATTGTCGTTGAAATTCCAAGCTGGCTTGAAAGTCTGTTCCTTGAATATGAATGGGGGCATTTCTAGCCACAGCCACCAGCTGTTGCTTTTCATGTTCGCGTTCTATGGCTTTCTGCAGCAGGGCTGGCTGTTGCTCGTATTGTTCCAGAACTTGAGCATTGCGCCGAAGTCTTTCCAAGGCCCAGGGGGTTATGTCCTGCATTTCCATACCGGCTCCATTTGGTCCTTGCTCCTCTTGTTGTCTGAAGGCAATGCGATAGAATATATTATTTTCACTGAGGCAAACCAATTGTTCGATGGCCGCCACCCAGGTGCAGGCCTGCATACCCGGAATGGGCTTGCACCAGCTCTGCACATCACACTCATCCATTTGGGCATGGTATTTAAATCTCAGACGCACCAATTGCTCGCCATCGGTATAGAAAAAGTCACCATTTGGGCTGGAGGCATCATAATCCAGCCATTCGGTGCCTAGGTGATGCGTTTGACGTTGCTTAAGCTGAAGCAATTGAGACATATACCACATATCCACACTACCACACGAGAGAAAGATCAGGCAGAGGTTCTGTTGAGGCAGCAGGCGAATGAAACTGATCGAGGACACATACACGCACAGCAGTTCAATGTGATAGGCTTGCTCTGGTTCCTGTTCCTCCTCACTTTCTGCTTGGTTGGGTATTAAAGCGAATATATGTCCACTGATGCTAAAGATGTGCACATATTCTTGTTTTCTCACACCAGCTCCGAATAGACATTGCATAAATTTCTCCTGCTCGTCGGTGACCTTTACTGTCATTAGAGTATATTCATCATTCTCCCAATCACATTGGAATATGTTCTGTCCATCGTAGGTTATGTCATAGGTATGCTGAATGGTGCTACCGCCCTTATCCAGGCTCGGCATATCCACATAGATCTGCAGCAGGAGGCGCTGCTCATGCTGGCGGATCACGCTGAATCCTTGATCCGTTTGCGAGAAACATCGCACTCCGCTTAACCAACTGATGGCATGCAATGATTTGATGGACTCAAAGCAATACACAAGTCCATCTGACATCAGCAGGAGTGAATTGTACTCCAACATGTAGATACTACGCAGGCAACTTTGTCCTTTGCTGTTGGGCAGGGGTATTCTCACTTTAGTCATTTTCACATTGCTGGAGCCTTTCGATTTTTTGAATCGAAAAGTCAGCAAATAATATTCGTTCCAGGTGACAAATACAGATTTACCAGTGGAGCCCACACTATGATGGATTAAGCCCTGGGGATGGAAAAGCGTGTCATCTTCGATCGACCAAAGGGCTTCGTCTTCTGCCGACTGTGAATGCTCCAAAGTGTGTTCTTCCTTCTCTATATCCAAATCCATGGGGTAGCCCTGTGAAACCATGGTGAATCAAATGTAAATGAGAAAGAGAGCAGTATCCAGCAGTAACGTCCACAGACGATCGGTTCTGCAATTCCACCTTCTCGGTCACACGGGAATGGGGCGTGGGACTTAAGCGGCTCGAAGTCTGCTGCGACGACTGGGGAGCAAGGGGGTGGAAGTGCTGCCGGGTTGCGGCGTGGCAGTGCCAGCACGTCGGGGTTTGCTCGACTTTCACTATTCCAACACGCGCGACAGACAGATGCTGCTCCAGCGTGCCCTTCACAAATATATTTCGTGGCTCTTTGGAGAGGGCCGGACCGCCACACTTCCACCAGGCTATTGAGCGAACTCTGCTCTAGCCAATCCAAATCTCGGGCGCCTTCCTTTTGCTGATGGCTGGTCACTCCACTGACACACAGGTCCCCAAACGATGTTAGGACTGACCCAGGAATAATCTCTTTGTGCTAACGGCTGTGGCCAATACCGGTGTCTGTCCCTCACCTAATTTTTCTGTATTGGGCGTGCTCAGCAAAATAATTGATCCCTGTCTTTGTTCCAAACCTTTGGCTTGTTCAAATCCTTGTGCGGCGCTATCGTGCCAACTATCGATATTCAGCCCCAACTTCCACCACTAGCCCCGGCGCGTATAGAAACAGCTGACTTTATGTCATTCTGTTTTATTTGAAAAATAACCAAAACTTGAACTTGCATGAGAAACATGTACAATTCCTACTTAATGGCCATGCGTCCCTTGATGCACAGCTGTGGGCGACGCTCGTATGCCATTAAATTGACGGAGCATCAAGCTGCCGTAATGGCCCGAGGTTTACCCAAGCGAGAGCGTTTGCGAGGCGTTCGGGACATCATAGTAGTGGCCTCGGGCAAGGGCGGAGTGGGCAAGAGTACGGTGGCAGGTGAGTCCATTCACCCATTTACGTATGATATAATAGTCTTTAGTTTATCTTTCCCATAGCTAACTTTGCCTGCAGTCTTTCAAAGCTGGGCAAACGTGTAGGTCTGCTGGATGGCGATATATTTGGTCCCAGTATTCCACTTCTCATGAATGTCCATAGTGAGCCCCTAGTGGATGACAAAAATCTAATGATTCCGCCCCAAAATTACAATGTCAAGTGCTTGTCGATGGGTATGCTGACACCGCCGGATGCAGCAATCATTTGGCGTGGTCCTCTCGTAATGTCAGCCATACAGCGTCTGCTAAAGGGAGCTGACTGGAGTCCCTTGGATGTGTTGGTCATAGACACACCGCCTGGCACAGGAGATGTGCATCTGTCGCTCGCTCAAAATGCTCCTATTACGGGTGTTATTTTGGTGTCCACTCCCCACACATCTGCTGTGGAAGTGACATTGAGGGGAGCCAAAATGTATGAAAAATTAAAGGTTCCCATTTTGGGTCTGGTGGAGAATATGCGCTATTCGATCTGTGGTAATTGCAAACATCGCATCGAATTCTTTCGCAATGACGAGTCGATCAATTCGTTGCCCACCAAATTGATATCCCTGCCACTGGACGCTCACATATCCGAGTGTGGTGAGGAGGGTGTACCTGTGGTGATCAAATATCCAGACACGGAGTATGCGGAACTGTTTAATCAGTTGGCTGTTAAAATTTCCACCATGCTTGATGAACAAAAAGAACAAATGTTGCCGGTGGGCAACTCTACTTAGCCAGGAGAAAATTATCTTTAAATAAAAACTAAGCCAAATATTTTCTTTTGGTTTTATTTATTTTTCTTTAATTTCTTCATCTTTTTCATGGCCTTGCGATGTGCGTATTTGTCTGTGCGTTGTATAACCTCATTATATTTACGCTTATTAAACTTCTGGAAGGCTTCATCGGCCAAAAGTTCATCCACCAACGACTTTTTGGTCTTTCTGGTATTTTTCTCCTTATAATGATCCAAAGCTGAGTGTTGCACGGTGCCGATTTGGAAGTATTTTGGCAACACTTTCAAATCATTCTTCTTGTAGAAATGTTTAGGATCCAGAACAGATCTCATTTGTATGATTTTCAGTTCGTTGCGCATCTCATCAGTGATTTCAGTGGCAGGCAAGTCGAACCAACCACTGCCCTTGGTCTTGGCACGCTCAGCCTGGAATTGAAGATACAAAACTGAATTATTACAGAACAAATTGAAAATTAAACTATTTGATAGTTGGGAAATGTAATCAGATTACTAAAGACGTCGTCAAGATGTGGCCCCTTGCAGTCAGGCCTCAGTCATTGCTGTGTGGGACCATAAGTAGCGTTTCATTGAATTGGGAATAGGATTCTATAAGCCCGAGCCTAAATTATCTGCCTAGAACTTAACAACAGATAACAGTCTAGCCTGGAGGGCTGTTTAATGTTCCGCTGGCCTTACAGCCACTGCACCGCAGGCTCCCAGGCAGCAGCTAAGATTACAACGGATGAAACTGTTTATGGCCCCGGATCTGCGAGTCTTACAACAATGACCTCGGGCAGCCTAACCAGAGCTTACGATGTCGAATATGTCATCATGGAGGTTTATATGATCAAGTTCAGCTCATGTTCCACTTACCCTATTCAAAATGGTCTGCTTTCTTCTGCCAATGTTGGGCAAAGCATGCTGCTTCCCCAGTCCAGGATTTGTTACCCATCTCGCCTGCTGCAAATCTTTCTCTACATTTTCTTTCCGCATGCTATAGTCTGGTGCTTCGCTATGATCCAATTCGGTAACCCGCTTCCTCTTCGCCACTTTGTGTTTACTTGAATTCTCCACTGCCTCGGTCACTTGCTCTGTGATAACATCCAATTGCTGGGCAACTTTGGAGCGTGCTTGGCTTGTACTGCAACTGCTCACAGCCTTGCCTACATCCTTGCTATTCAGTTTAATGCCAAAGAGTTCCACTTCGCCGTCTTCTTCATCCTCACTTTCAGAGGAACTATGATGCTCCTGCAGCTGTAAGCGTTCTTGGCCCAGGCCACTGTACCGTAGTGTAGAGACTGGTTCATTTAGCAATTGCTGGTCGCCAGCAGTGTCCAGCATAAAAATTGAAGCCATTTTGTGTGTTATTTCCAGAATCGAAGGGCACTACACATGGCGTCACACAATGTGACCAGACTAAGCCAGAGTAAAAATACCACAGGGCTAGTCGTTTTGCCACTGTATTTGCAGTTTATACGTACGTAAAGGGTAATTTGAAATTTCAATTTTGAATATTAGAGCGGTTTCAAATTGTTGACTTATGTGCTAACCTTAAGACCAATTAATGGGTGGCACATTTATACCTTCAACTATTTTTGTTTGTTTATAAATTGAATCGCGTATAAGTGTTTGATTGCGCAAATACTTGTTAAGTTAACGCGTATTTCGCCACATATAACTCCGAGGGAATACTGTTCCGCTTGATATTTTATTAATAGTCCTTAAAAATATATTTAGCAACCAAATTTCTCGAAAATACCGCGCCTTCGACTCCCTCGTCACAGCGGAATTTTGCCCCTTTGCAACACTACATATTTCAGTCAGCTGGTCACACTTAACCACAACGTGTTTTGATTTGGAGTCGAACAAATTGAATTCCAGCCAAAAATCTCAAATAATTATTAAATATTATGACATTTTGGCTAAGTAAAACGCAAGACAAGTGTTCAGGGAGCGGCTTAATTCTTAAAACGTAGAGCGCTCTTGAATTTTCGGGCATTGGTTGAAATTCAATTTAACCTTACGGCTCATTGCGTGCACTTAAATTGCGCATTGTTAGGAAATAGTTTAAGATTTTTTTTGCTTCCTGTTGATCAGTTTTCCCTATTTACGTCATGTCCGTGTATACAACCAAAACGAATGTGACATCCATTCTGAAGCCATTCAGCAGTGCGGATCGTGAGCGGGCCAAAACAGCGGCCATCAATAAGGTGCGATTTGCTACGCCGAAGGAAAAGGGTCTGAAAGAATCTGTCCGTGTGGCACTTGAGGATGGGAATTTCCATTTGGTGCAGGAGTTTTCCTACTTTCTCCGTGAAGCTGATCTTTGTGTGAGTTATAAAATTTTACAATTCGGGCATTTTCATTGAAAATATCCTCAAATTTCAGGATGAAGAGGTTATCCAGATAATGAAAGATGCCCGAAAAATTGTACATAGCTTAACTCCAAATTTTGCCAGTGTGGTGGAGGCTCTGCTTTCGATTAATTGGAGAAAGCGCTCTGCGGAGGCTATCGAAGCGTTTACCGAATTCAGCATTGACATTATGGTGGCGCATAACACCTACATTCACATAGGAATATCAAAATTTATTGTCCACTGGGTACCCACGGATTCTGAGGTTTCGGACTGGTCAAATGGTTTGCCCACCGATCGTATGCGTAGCGAACTGGAAACCATTCATGGCATTCTCGATCGCATTCTAACTGCTGTGCCCATGTCCTTTGATGTGGTAATTGATGCCATCGCCGCCAAGTTTCCGTATTATAAGAAGTCATCGTATGTTACTGCAGGATATTTGTATAATGTACTGTGGTTGCTGGAGTATAAGCCGGTGTTTGAGGAGCTGGTGATGCAGCTGGTATTGCAAAAGTGAGTGGGAATCCATTCTTCCTTTGTTCTTTGCTAATTTGTTTTACTTTCCTGTCAAATGGCAGACTCCTCATTCTAGATGTGAATGCTCCACGTGATGAAATCGATGTGGAAACCGATGACGAAGAGGATGATGAGGACGGAGTACACAAAATGGAGCAAGAGGTTGGCATTTTTCAAATTGATGATGTCACCTCGCCTGATGCTCAGGAAAAGCTCTCCAAATCGGTGGATCATCCTGTCGGACAGACTTTAGACATATGCCTATTGATGCTTTACAAGTTCCTAGACAAGAAATGTCGCATTACGCCCAACTCAACCGATGAGCAACGTTGGGCAGCCAATCGTTTCTTCAAAATGCTCGTGTACATCTTTGATGAGGTTTTGCTGCCCAGTCATAATACATGCCATGTGCAATTTGTAGTCTTCCAAGTAAGCAGCATACGTCCCGCTTATGCGGAAGCCTTTCTCAGCTCACTCTGGTTGAAGGTGCAGAATCCCAATGTGTCTGCTGTTATACGTCATGCAGCATTGGGCTATATGGCCAGCTTCATGGCTCGTGCCAAATTTGTGCCACTGAAGTGAGTTGTGACCTGATAAAGATTTTGTTTGGCTTTGTACATTTATGCTCTCTTTTCCAGCTCCATCAAATTCTATCTCAAAGAGCTGAGCAAGTGGGCTTTAACCTACATAGAAGATACGGATGAATATAGTACTCAAAATTGTTCGCTAAAAGCCAATATGGTATTTTTCTCGGCTTGCCAGGCCATGTTCTATTTGATAGCGTTTCGTGCCAAGCACTTGACGGCCTACACAAAGGGTGGGTATTCACTAAGAGAATTATTTAATATATCTACAAATGTTCATATTCATTCTTTATAGATTTACTATTCTTGCAATCGCTGCAACTTTCTCGCCTGGCCATGTGCCACTATAATCCATTGCGATATTGCCTGCCCGCTGTGGCCACAGCATTTTCTGGAATCACACGTACGCATCAATTGGCGTATTGTCACACTGTGCTGGAACGTAATGCTCGTCGGAAACTGGCCACTGTCTATGGCAATGACAAGGCCATGGCCGAGGAGACGCTGGAGACTTTCTTTCCATTTGATCCCTATTTGCTGAAATTGTAAGTATTCATTTATGACAGGCTACAGAATGGCAATGATCGTGTTCTGTCAATCAACTTGCGTTTCCGAAAATCGATTGAGTTATATTTTCACGAAACCTAAACCAATCGAAATTGGTGATCGAAAACATAATCAGCCCTGTTACCGTTTTCGTCTCGTACAAAATTTTGCTCGATATTTTTATACCCTATACCACTTTTAACCGCGGATAACTGTCAGAGCCTCTATTTTTAAGTTTGAACTCTGAGTTCGAATTCTGAAAACCACAATAAGACTCAAGCAAAAACAACATTACTTAAAACAGGATATTTTGCAGCCGGGGTACTCGACTGCAGCACTCTTACTTGTTATATCAGCATTGGTATCTGACGTGACGTTACCCGACGTTACGTTACTTAAATTTCCTCATTAAATTTACGTTGGTTTTGTTATAATATAAAGCAAGAGCTTACAGTTGATTGTAATCACGTAGTTTCTTATGGTTTCTTATGCGTTATTTTTAACGCTTTGTGCCCTTAGAGGGACTTTAGAGGCTAAAAGTCAATGCAATCTATAGGGATTTTTTTTTACAACAAAACGTGTCCAAATGAGAAAAATGGCACTTTGCATTGCCAAATGTCGATATGGGTAGTGAATAAATTTAACATTTGGCTAACATAAGTGCAATTAAGTTGTTTCCCTATAAAAATATGAGAAAACATGTATTTTTTAAGTACTTTTAATCAGGGATTAAAACCGAAATGATTTTCGGTATCGGTTCCGGTCTCTAACTCGGCTGATACCCCTGACTTGGCAGTAGCCCATTCGATCCACACAATTTTTGAGAACATTTTCAATTGTTTCGGCACGTATGTCAGCAATAGCAACTCGCATCTCGTTCATCAACTCATCAATTGTTTCCATAACATTTGTCCTTGACCGCTCCCCAAAGATAATAGTCTAACGGTGTCAGATCACAGCTTCTTGGCGGACAATTCACATCTCCATATTTGCTGATTATTCGATTTTCGAAGATAGGGCGCAGAAGATCGATTGTGGCGTGAGCTGTGTGGCACGTAGCTCCGTTTTGTTGAAACCAAATATCGTCCAAGTCTTTCGCTTCAATTTCCTCGAAGAACCAATCACTTAACATTCATTTTCAAAGAAAAATGGACCAATGATGGACCAGTGACACGTGGTGGGTGCATTGGCTTCTGGACGACGATATGCGGATTTTCTGTGCCCCAGATGCGACAATTTTGTTTATTAACATAACCACCGAGGTGGAAATGTGCTTCATTCGAAAAGATGATTTTTCGGTCAAATTCACCATCTTCGGCCAAACGATCTTCCGCCCGATTTGCGAACTGTAGACGAATTCGGATGGTCAATTGGCTTTAGCTGCTGCACCAATTGAACTTTGTATGGCTTCATGGCAAGGTCTTTATGCAAAATTCGCCTCAAAGAAGTGCACGAAATGTCCAATTGTTGAGATCGATGGCGAGTTGACGTCGATGATTATTCACGCACATTTTCAGCAACCGCAGCAATGATTTCGGTCGAGCGCACCGGACGAGTACGTATACTGGTTGGATTATCCATCAACATTCCAGTTTCACGAACTCGCTTCATGAATTGACCAACAAATTGAGTTTTCGGAACATTTTTTTTGTTAAATGTTTTTTTCAAATTTCGCACAGTTTGAATCGAGGACTCACCACTTTGGAAATATGTTTTTAATATTTCCCCAAATTTCTTCAAGCGAATAGCGACCCATTTCGTAAATGTCAAAGTTTTTACTTAATATTAGTCGCTTTCCGAATAACATTTGACGTTTTTAAAGTCAAATTATGAATAGTTCAAATTCCAAACCCTAGATGGATCACCCAGTATATTGAGTTTGTACAGGCAGAACAGGAATTCCTCCGTTTAGGAATATGTTGTGATGCGGTAAAGCGGCTCACAGACATTTTAAACCACCGCATCGGAGTTCTGGTTCGGTTCAGTGGTTAGCGCCTGTACCAGAATTTTAATTAACAAACTTTTACAAATTCATCATTCGATTTTAAGCATTTGTACATATTTGATACTGATTTTCTAGAAATGATTTTAAGTAAATAAATATAGTAATGAAACATGCAGGCTCCCTGGAAACCTTGCTTATCAATTGGATTTCACAAAAGAATTGGCGGGAACGATATGAGAGTAGGCACGAAAGTAAGCTGTCCTCTGAACAAGAAGAGCGCATACAAACGTTTATCAGCCAACTAGAAAGTACGGCTCTGTCTAAAGTTAGATTAAGGAAGAATCACTATTTCTACCTTAGAAAAATTTCTAAATTCACAAGTACAGTCCGGCCTGTTCAGAATTCAAAAATCGAGATAAATGGTCGACTAAAACTTTAGCCCAAGACATTGGGCGCATTCAGCAGATAATTCTGATTTACGATTTGTGATTTATTATTGCCGATTTTACCTGCTGAATACAGTGATTACCGATTGGGATTGGAAAATTTGACAATCATGTTTGCTGAATAGAAATCGAAAAAAACGTATGATTGTTTAACGATTGCTGGGTCAGCCTACCTTTGTGCAGACATTCATATGAAATTTTCTATTTAACAAACCCATAAATATTGAAGATTTGGTGTGAGTGTTTTCCATTGGTAAAAAGTACTAAGGCCACAGAATATTTTAAAGTCTCCAATCAATTCCATTCAACAGAGACTCATCAGCAATCGTAAATCGAAATTATCTGCTGAATACGCCCATTATTTATGTTGAACATTTTTCAAATCGATTTTCATCTTAATAAAAACTGTTTCAAGTTGAAGTCTATGTTAAAACAGGGAATCAAACCGGAATCAGAACCGTATACCGAAAAGAAGCAAGACAATACAAATATTTCATTATTTTCACAACACAGTTTAATGGCATCAATCATTATAAATTTTTCTGAGCTCAAACCGTTCACAAAATAAAGAAGATGTACTTAAATAGTGGTCAGAAAACTCGAAAAAGTTTCCCCATTTGCCTATGAGAAGGGCAGATAACCGTAGAACTAACCAAAAACCGTAGAAAGAACCAAACCAGAACTTTTTACAGAAACATAACTTTCGGACGTCCCTGCCTTAAAAGATGAAAATATTCCATTAATAACAAAATCAAACTGTTCTGAATTTCACTTTAATTTTTTGATCAAAATCAACCTTTAATCGACAGCTTTATATGATTGATAATCAAGGCTGAAAACCTGTAAACTTCTGCTGAATGTTCGGTGCGGGTGTTCGAACTGTTTGTTAATTCTAAGATTGGTTTTTCGGACCGGTTCCAGCACCTTATCGAACCTAATGATTTGGTTTGAGTCTTTGGTTCATAGAGATTCTTGGGTAGCTGAAAGATTTTAGACTAAATTTATACACTTGAAAAGTGTATTATAATTTTTCCCAGGGGTTACTTCAGTTTTGAAGCTATCGAGCTGAAATTTTGCACAGTGTCGTACCGGCCAGATCGGATGACTACTTCTTGAAGCTGGCATAGAAACGATCATTCGAAAAATGGGTTTTTGTGAGAAAACCTTTTTTCCTTTCAATGTTAGCGTTCTTTAACTCGGTCATTATTAAAATTCAATGTTTTCAAACTGATCTGCGAAGTTTGGTCGAAATCGCTAACCTTTGGTGCGAGCTTTTTCAGGTGTATTAAAACTTCGGCACAGACGAAGATAGCTCTCCTTTCTCATTTTGATCAAAATGTTTACAAGCACTGTATAACGTTAATCTGTGAATATGATTTCGAGAAAGCTCCAAAAATGGCAACCGTCTGGTTTGGAGAAAGCGCCTCAGAGAGCCCTCATGACATCAAAATTTTAGCTCGATTTGTGTAAACTGTAACGTTAGAAGATTATTTGGAGCAAAAGAAAACTCAGACGTTCTTTTTTGGGTCGGGAATACGAAAACTTTGCTAGATAATGGCCTCGAAAAAGTAATATTAAAAATTCCACCATTTGATTTTAAGATTTTCATATATTTTTTTTATCTTCATTTCCAGATCCAACAAATACATAGAGCCTCATTATCTAGTCTATAAGGCGCACGATATGGACGAATCTGTGGAGTTTGCAGTGCCAGAACAATTGCGCCGTAAACGTGGTGATTCCGAAATGGTCGAGGAGGATGACTTTATATTGGCGGACAAGCGTCAAAAGCTTAACAGCAGCGAATTGTCCCGAAGTCAAGAATTTGACAAGCACTTCCACTACGGCTCTTCGCCGGGCTTTAGTTCCCAAGTTAATTAGATAATTTATATACATATATATGAAACAAGAAGAATAAAACAAGAAGAGACTTTTTTTTATAACGAAAGTTTCGATTGATGTCTCTCCGCACGCATGTGCTCCAATCGATGGCCAGAAGTGCGAAAAGTTTGTGAGCAAATTTCACAGCTAAATGGTCGCTCACCTGTATGAAGACGTAGGTGAAGATTCAGAGAGGTTTGAGATTGAAAAGATTTGCCACAGACTTGGCAATAAAGTAAGGGGCGTGTGGGCTGATGGGTGAGCAAGTGCCGGGAGAGGGAGGATTTTAAAGAAAATGCCTGCTGGCAGAGATGGCAAGCGTGCGATTTGAGTTTG
The DNA here is from genome assembly GCA_037044535.1 of Lordiphosa magnipectinata. Classification (NCBI taxonomy): domain Eukaryota; kingdom Metazoa; phylum Arthropoda; class Insecta; order Diptera; family Drosophilidae; genus Lordiphosa; species Lordiphosa magnipectinata. The sequence continues at coordinate 71,191 of JBAMBO010001511.1, forward strand.
CTATGGGTAAGCAAGTGGCGGCTGAGATCATTGGATCTTTGAAAGGGTTTCTTGCATTGCAGACAGATGTGGGTTTTCTGAGGGGCGGTGACAGGTCCATTTAACAACTTCTTTAGGTGCCTTAACATGTGACTACGACAATTAAACTTGCGTTTAAATGCTCGTTCACAGTAAACACATTTATAGCTTCTACTAATGTTTATGGGCGGCGGCACAAGTGCCTTGAGTTGCTCCAGAGATTGATCTTTCTGAGCCAGAGGTTTCCTTAGGGGTTTTTTCGTAGAATGTAAACGATTTTTGTGCTCATTCAATTTGTTTTGGGTGGTAAAATACTTAAGGCATTCCCGGCAGTTATAGGGCTTCTCCTTGGTGTGACTGCGGCGATGTCTGCGGAAGAAGATTTATACATTTTATCCCATGAGTTTAAGCCAAGTGGAGTGCCACTTTACCTAATCAAATCGTAGCTTTTCAGAAACTCCTTGGAACAGAATTCACAAACATAATAGCATCTACCCCTGCCAGAACGTTGTATTCTTTGGGTGAGGATGACTTTAGCTTCATGGTTAGGATTTAACTTGTCATTAAGTCCCACTAGTTGACTGACCATGGGCTGTACCTCTAGTGTGGTTTGAGGGCTGGCAATCGAGGAGGCAGCTTGTTTCAAGCCACTCTGCAAGTTACGGAGCGCAGCTAGAGCCTCTTGAGCAATGGAGCAAGAGAGAGGCGCTGTGTCCAAGGTGACGGGCGGAGCATGCTTCTTCAGTTGATGACGCCGTAGGGAGCTCTTTTGTGTATATGAACTAGAGCAGTTGTGGCACTAGAATAAATTATCCAGAGAAACTTATTTCTGGGCAGGACCAACAGAGACCGGTCAACTTACAGCAAATGGTTTAACACTGTGATGCTGCTGATTTGTGGACATGTCTTCAAATGCCCAGACCAAATTCTAAACTGAAATGGGCAGCAGCACAATCGATAACATTATCGCACAGCGCTGCCAACTCCTTGCTATTTTAACTTTAACCCTCCCGGCTGGACTACAAATAATTGCACAAACACAAAATTTCAAATTGTTTACAGCAATCTTATTACAAATAAATGTAAACAAAACACAATCCTCTCTAGCTTAGGCAATGAACTCGTATGGAATTGGAGCCAAGGCAATGGGCTCCTCCAGCTTCTTGACGAAATGCGCCTTCTTGGGCTGCTCGGGCTGGCGTTTAAGTGTGACCCACTGACCCTTCTCCTTGGCATCCTTGAGCAGGCGCTCGTTCTCCTTGACGCGACGCAGGAAATCCTCACGGCACTTGGAGTGATGGATGTGCTCGATGCGCACATTCACACGCTTGGCTAGGATCTTGCCGCGCACACGTTTGTTGACAATGACACCCACAGCATGTTGGGTCACATTGAAAATGCGGCCAGTCTTGCCATGGTAGGCCTTGTAGGGAAGACCCTTTTGCACAGCACCATGACCCTTGATGTCAACAATATCGCCGATCTTGAAGACGCGCATATATGTGGACAGCGGGATGACACCATGCTTGCGGAAGGGGCGCGAGAACATGTCTCGGGTGCCGCGACGATAACCCTTGGAGTTGGTCATTTTGTAGCCTGTTGTTCCCTGCAAGAAAACAACCGGACTTTGATTAATTCACAGTTCACGGCAACACTTGTGCGCACAATTTGCAATGTATTTGATATAATTTTAAATGCATTTTACGCGAGTTTTAGCTAACCTTTTACGTATGGACGTCCACGCGGTCGTGAAGATGGGGAAAGAAAGAAAGATGGCTGACGGAGCAGGGTTGTCAAATAAAAATCGATAGGTGATATATCGATAGTGGGCTTTTGGCGTTGCCGGATAGCTGTCAAATGGTCACACTAAATAAGAGCGGCAAAATGAAAAGATTTTTGGTCATCTTCAAAATAGCTGCTATAAGTAAGATAAACCCACAACTTACCTTGTTATGTGTGTCAAGTAGCGCTTATGATATAATTTTGTTAAGTGCGATGTATACATCAGGTGCAGAAATGATATCAATATCGATTAAGAAAATGTGCAGAGCTGCCACACCGGGCACGCTTTAAAGGGCAGCGGCAAATTCAAAATATCAAAAAAATTGCTTACATTTCGTTTTATTAATTTTAAAAAAGTTTTACAAATTCAAATTCAACAGAAAACTAATTAATATTACATTTTTAAAGTTATTATTTTTTTTGTTTTTCATTTTGTTTTGCTTAAGTTTTGAGCACTTTGGTACACACACATAATCATAAATGTCATTTTAAATATCGTTATACAATAATAATTCGTTTTTATATTTTAACTATCGTATATATATTCATATATTTATTTATGTAAATGTGTTATATAGGCAAATACGTACTATATATAACTTGTCCGTTTTGTTTCACAAAATTTCTAAGAATGTGGCGTCATTTGTTGTTGTTTGTTGAATATAATTGGAATATCAAAGCACATAAACTATTAAGTTTGCTTGTCGTTTGTTTTTGTTTTGTTTGTTTTTCGTCAAATACATAGGAGAGTATATATGTAATAATGATTGTAAATAATATATTGTATATGTAGGTATAATTGTGTACACTTCTTTCTATATGTATATGTATACCAATCTATAAACAGCACATACAAATTACAATTTAACTTTAAGTGTTCTTTGCCATAATATTAATTAATAATTTAGTGATTTTTTTTGTTTCGTTTTTGTTAATTTCGTAGTGTATACTTGTCTCATTTATGTTTGGTTGGTTGATTGAATTTGTTTTCTTTTTTTTTTTTCTTTTTTAATGCTTCTTTTTATAATCGGTTATTGGCATTGGATTTCACAAATCCCACTACAAAAGCAGTCTCTCGTATCTAGTCCGCAGCTTCTCAATGCACTCGTCGTCGTCATCGTCGTCACTCACATTCGTTGTTCATGATACTCTTAGGTCTATCTATGGGTCTATTTAGCTCCCAATTAAGCAGCCTTTTTATTGTGACCATTCTCTAGGGGTCTGGGCAGCAGGGAGCAGTTACAGTTGCTGTCATCGTTGGCCAATTTTTGGGGCTGCTGTTGATGCTGCTGCAGTTTTTGCTCCAGTCGCGTCTTGTACGTATATAGGGATTGCAAGGGCACATGCAACAGTTCCACAATCTGCGTAAAGTCGAGCTCTGTAAAGAAAAAGAGAAAAGTTTTGAAACCAAATTCGCTCAATGTAAGTTTATGCCAATCTACGAGGAACGAAAGCTGCAATATTATGCGGCACCCTTCCACACCCATTCACTCACCATCATCGGCCATGATGTGGCCGTGCCGTATCAAGAAATCAATCACCACCGGCGCCGAGGTCGTCTTAAAGTCTGGCGTAAATACCCGTTCCACACACTCTTTGGCTGGCAGAAGTTCAAAGGCCTGCACCTCGCCATCTGCATTGTGGGGCACAAAGTCTACTGGCAGTTCCAAATCGAACACATATTCCGTATTGGGGAATAAACCCTGATTGCTCTCAAAGAAGAACGAAACACAGCCGGCTGAAACTAAATTCTTTACAAGATCACTTGGAATGGATGCCTCTTCGGCGGCCTCTTTAATGGCAGTCTCCTTGATGCCATAGCCAACGGATAGGCCGCCGCCGACCATATTATCCCATTTGCCAGGCCAGGTCTCTTTGGTATTTGAGCGTTGTTGCAGCCAAATGCAGAGACCGTGCTTCGGGTGCCGCACATAGCCATTGATATCCACACCGTATTTACGTACACCAAAAAGGGGCGTGGCCGCGCGTTCCATCTTTAACAGTCCATGGTGCTCGGACTTAACCTCAAAGTATTCATCCCGCCAGCCCTGAAGGGCGGGGAATAGACCCTCCCTACGCAGATTACGTAATACTTTCTCCAATTGCTCAGTACGTTCGTTGTAATCACGGAATGCCGGATTTAGCTCCACCAGACCCTGCGCAGAAGAAGGAACTTTAGTGAGGAAGGTAGATAATATGAGAAGGAGCGGCGGATGACTTACCTGCTTTGTATGTTCACAGTCGCGTATGCAAAATACTTCAGGATACTTGACCAGTTGCTTCAAGACATCAGATTTAATGAGACCACATTGTTGACCCTCAACCAGAAAGGGACGTATATCGCCCTTATGAAAACCTGTCAGCGGATGACACAAAACAGATGGGAGGTGTATGAGAAAAATAGGTGACAAATTAGCATTAATTAGTTTGCCTAATGTGCACATACCCTGCAAAAAGAGAACGCAACAAAATTTGAAACAATTTACAAGTTGAGAATGATGCTACAAGACATTTTGATACATCGGAGAAATTTTTGAATAAAATGGAAACAAACAAATTATATTTCGTATGGGCGAACCAGACTTAGGTGAACCTTTGATACACTCAGGGAAAAATCGCATAGTAAAAACTATAAGAATCATATTTAAAGTTACTATGACATTTTTATATTCAAATCAATCAATATGCACTTTGATTTGACTAAAAACATTATAAATTTCAGTTGCCTCTTTTATATTGATCAACTTGAGAATTACAAATGGCCTCATGGAGCGGTGTCACAGAAATCTCTAGAGATTTCATCTTCGGTTGGTTGGAAAAATTCGTCGGTGTCACAGAACTTCAAGAGATTTCATTTTCTTATTTGAAAATCTAGTTAGAACAGAAGTGTTCCAATTGAACTATCATCTGTAAAAACAGGGCAGCATCTTTCGCTAAAAAATTTCCTGTGTGCGCGCTGGTAGATGCTGTCCGTGTGTGTGTGTGTGAGAACGCGCCAAGATTCGCCTGCAGACGCCGTCAGCATGTGTGCATGTGTGTGCTGCTCCGTCGCGGCGTTTGTCGTATGTGTGTGTGACAAAATGCCATAAAACATCGAGATGGCTCCATTGCCGCTGGTGAGGATCTGGCTGGCTATTGTCGAAACAGCGGTCGTCTTCAGTTAGCGTGTTGCTGTTTGAATTTGTTGATCGAAAGCTGCATGTCGAAAAGAATCGCACAATGGCGTCACTGTATGGGTGTGTGCGTGTGAATTTCGTCAGAGATAAAAATTCATTTGTTTAACACACTGCTTTGAATTTGTTTGGTTTATTGTTTGTGTTGCTTAACTTAGTCGGGGGTCACCACTTTAGCTCCGAGGGTTTAATGTGTAACTAACTTTATTGAATATCACATAAGCTAACAATTATCGTCAAGTCGAACGGAGCGATGCAGGCGCGTGCCGCGCGTGGCCGAAACCAAGCCACTAAACTGCTTATCAGTGAACTCACGGCGGGCGTCCACTCACTACTGATGGCTAACCATGTCTACAGAGCTGAGTGTGTTTGGGCCACAAAACTTCGAAGCTAGCTTAATTTGCATTTTCCCAAGACTCACAAAGGTCAAAGTAATTGAATGTTATGTTTCCTGATTAAGAAAATTGCAAGCCAAACTTTCTAGCAAATCCTATTTAAAAGCCCAATATCGTTGGCGTAGGCGTCAACAATGGCGTAGGGTTTCAATGGCGTAGATAGCATTTTGCAATGGACTAATGAACTTTTTTTATACACTTGAAAAGTGTATTATAGAAGGAATCATCTCCGATCAAAAATCCTGGACACAACGTGTAGAAATCCAAAATTTTCGTGTACATTTTGCATATTTTTTTCTCTGTGTAGTTTCATGAAAGAGAAAGACTTAAACGTGCTTATATTTATATGCATATATGTGTCAGAGGAAAATGTTTCTACCACGCCGTCATCTTGACAGTTTGGCGCCGGTAACTTGACAAGTGGCGCTGTGATCTTGACAGTGGATTGAATAGAGCATGATACAACTATATAAGGTATGGCTGTCAGAGCAGAAAATGACCTGAACGTTTTTTCTCAGAGCGGGAGAGAGCGCGAGAGCAAGCGCAAGCGTCAAACACACAGAAATGTACTATGTGTGTGTAGAAGGAAAAAACAAAGAATGCTTTAACTGCAGTTACAGATTTACATACATATATGTATATACATAAGCAAATTTTATTGGTACTTGTTAATTGAAACAACAAAACAACAATTTGAAGTGTGTATACATTTTGTTATGCAACGGCAGCATCAACAAAAGCAACAAGCTCACTTCGCTCAAAAAAACAACCCCTAAATGCGAAATCAAAACAACAAAAAAATGACACACACACGCGGACACAACCTTCCGTTTCAACATAGAAAAACTAACATAGAAGCACACTTTGCTGCGTCGACAACTTTTCACTCAGACATTTGTCAGCTGTTCGCTGTCATTTTGGCTCTTTGAGTTATTTTTTGACTCTCTGAGTTTTTTTTTTGACTATGTCCATCTCCCTCTAACCACCGTGTTTTCCTATGTCGACAATAATTTTGAGTAACAGATTTTGTTGTCACTATTGAAGTATCTCCTTGCCACAATGGCGTTAACATCACTCAAAAAAGAGCGGCGTTTCAAAGTGTGCTTCTATGTTAGTTTTTCTATGGTTTCAAGTGACATAAGCACACTGAACTAAAATGACCCGAGTTGAGAGAGCACTGAGGGAGCGCCATACCTACTATGATTGTATCATGGTTTCATGTATGTTTATTCTGCAACCATGACAAGGTAGCGCACTGCGCAGCTTCGATATTCTCAGTCGGCCTTGGTTTGCCTGTACATATATCGAAAGTTTGATGCAGTACTAAACTTCTATCGGAAGTTGTCACAAAAATGTAAGTAACAACTGAGTGTCCCTGATTTTGTGTGTGTTGTAGCCCTTTTTTTCGATAAGTTCGATAAAGTCACTTATGGTTGCGCTAACTTTTCATGTTCTGCAACCATAGTAGGCTGTTTTTCCTTTTAAAATTAAACTTTCGCTTCACTCAAAATCAATTCTCATTATATATAACAACTCACCATGTCGCACACGCACAGGGGAACATGGGTCCGTGCTATGGATCAGTTCAATGAAATCCAGAATTCTCTAGAGAGCTGTCTGCAGGTTTTGCAAAAGACACGCGCGCCCCAACATCGGTTGGCCAGCAATGTTGTTTGTGAGGGTAGTAACCCTACTTTTCAAAGTACTGCTGTGAATTTGCGACTTATTTTACAACGTCAATGTGAAATCATAGAAGCAGTCGACAGTGTGATCGACATATTTCAGAACTCTTCTGCTTATAATAGAGCAGAACAGCAACAAAATGACACCATCTCAAGCAGTGGTTCAGGTTCCAGACGTTCACGAAGTGGTTCAGCGCGTTCTCGCAGCGCCTCGGCACGCTCTGTTAGCGGACCTGGCTCCAGGCGCTCGCGCAGTGTCTCTAGGCGTTCCCGCAGTGGTACCAAACGCTCTTGCAGTGGCTCTAGACGCTCCCGCAGTGGTGCTAAACGCTTCCGCAGTGGCTCTGGTTCTGGACGTTCACGCAGTGCTTCAGGCGAGCGACGATCCTGCAGTCGCATTCGATCCAGCAGCATTGGCCATAGGAAACGAAAGGGTTCACGCTCTGACAGTAGCTCTGACGCTGAATCCCTCTCATCGCAAGCTGGTGGCACTTCCAGAGACAAACGTCTGGATATCCGCCACTCTAAAGGTTGTGCGAATTTCTTCTTCCTATTTAATATTTGTGGACTTACTTCTACTTTATTTGTATTGCAGACGCAGCCCCTAAAGTTCCAAAGAAGCGAGTCAAGATTACGGACACAGATAACGATGATGAGGAAGACCAGGACGGTAGCAAGGCTGGCGAAAAGGCAACACGGTACAAAATCATAGAAAGTTCGGTTGACGATAACACGCCCATTTCATATGAGCCAGAGTAAGGCAGAATCTTAATTTCCCCACGAAATGATTACAATATTTTGGTTTTGGTTTTTGTATTTCTTGCAGGAATAGCAACTTCACCTCGGACTTTGATACCTTGATGCTGCGCGAGAAGGAGGAGAAACGCGTGCGTAGTCCCAAACGTGATATCGATCTGATCATGGGTAATGATGATCTGATTGATCAACTCATAATCAGCATGAAGAACGCATCCGATGATGACCGCCAGCTGAATGTCATTGGCAAACCGGCCACCAAGAAAATTTCCATGCTCAAGCAAGTGATGTCACAGCTGATTAAAAAGGATTTGCAATTAACATTCCTCCAGCACAATATACTCAATGTGCTGACCGATTGGTTGACTCCATTGCCAAACAAAAGTCTGCCCTGCCTGCAAATACGCGAGAGTATTCTAATGCTATTGTCCGATGTGAGTTGAAACAAATGTTACCGTGGCCTCGACTCACTCTCTCTTTCTCTCTTCCAGTTCCCTACCATAGACAAGATGTATCTAAAGCACTCGGGCATTCGCGGAGCTGTCATGTACTTGTACAAGCATCCACAGGAGACCAAACAAAATCGCGATCATGCCGGCCGTTTAATTTCAGAATGGGCTTGTCCCATTTTTAATTTGAGCTGTGATTTCTCAGCTATGAGCTTAGAGGAAACGGTGGACTCGGCTGGAAACGATTGAAGAAAAGTGGTCGTGCCGTCGAAATATCTATAGATGGACGTAAAATGGCCCTGAAAGAAGGGTAACCTACTCAGCTAGCTGTCTTTATAAAGAAAAAAAAACAAACAACAACAAATGGAAATAATAAATTAAATTTTACAATATGAAAACAAAAACGATAAAGTAATCTCGATTAGTACCGCTTAACATTCACATTCCAAAATTCCGCAAAACAGGAGCAAGAACATTTTTTTAAGCCGCACCAGCACGAATAGGACGTAGCAAAAACACTGTCCGTTAACAAGACAAGATCAAGTTTATTTTCCCGCCCCCGCAATTTGGAAAAAAAGTCAAATCTCCCACAGTATAGATTTTCTGAAGGAATGATATAGATCGGATGAACGATACACTAGTTATTAGCAAAAAAAGGCCAGTTAACACCCAACACCTTTAAGAAAGTGTTTCTATTTATGTGAAATACTGTGACGAAAGGAAAATTCGAACGCCCTCAGTACTAGGCTTAAGGGAAGACTCTGTTATAGGCTTTTTTATACTGAGCACATCTAATATATAAAAGTTAAAATGCTTAAGCTGCCTTTACACTTGTCATACATCTCTAAAGAGACTCTCTGACGATAGTGTAATAGCAAAGCAAATAACTCTAAATATTTGGAAAATGTTGACTTTTTTATGTAATTTGACAGGTTCACTTTGATAAGAGATTCTCTTTAGAGAAGTTTGACAACCTACTATTTAGAGATATATGAAAAGTGTAAAGGCAGCTTTAGTAACTATTTGCAACGCTAACATTTGTAAATTTTTGTTTTGTCAAAATAATAAGTAGGTTGACGTCTATAAGGACCACCCAATAAAGATGACAAATTTTGCCACGGCTAATGTTTATGACTCATGATGTGGGATGTTAGGTGTGCTCAGTGTAATTAGCCTATTAATCATTCAACTGTGTCTATTTTGATATGAATAAGTTTTTGTTTAACAAAAGTCTTTCATGCATCTAATTAAAAATTGTATTTAAAAACAGGTAAGAAAAACGGTCAAGCCAATCTGTAATATACTCTGTACCTGCAGTAGCAGCTGAAAGCAGCGCTACTGCTGAGCTGCGATGGCGAACATTCTTTTAGTCATAGCTTGAGTATAGTTCATACGATCTTTATCATTTCTTTGCTGAATCGATAAATAATCATGATTTCTTAATATCTCTAGAAGGTACGAACCGTCCATGTAGAAAACTTTGTAAGGTATGACGTTTTTTCAAAATTGCGGGTGCGACAGTTGGCGTGGCAAAAATTGAAAATAAACATGGTCCCATACATGTCAAACCTCTATCTCTGAGCATCTCTGACATCTCTTCGTTCATACGGACGGACAGACGAACATGGCTATATCGACTGGGCTGTTGATGCTGATCAAGAATATATATACTTTATAGGGTCGGAAATGATTCCTTCTTAGTGTAATCAGCATGGCTTATAGATGATGTTAAATGCAAGGCTGCAAACCTATTTCGGTTCGTTTTTTTTAAATCGTATAAATCTATTAACTCCCGAAATTAAACCTGAACCAGACCTCCTCTGTTTTAATTACCTAGTAAAAAAATCTCTTCAAAATCTTTTCATTTCATTACGTTTGGTAGGGGACGTATGATTGATACTATTAATATAGATGGTCCATTCGTCAAAATCGCTAGATCATTGATAAACATCCTAAAATAAATAACGAATTCAGCGAATTGAGATGCTATAAACCATTGCTGCAAACCTGTACAATTTTGGTAAATGTTCGGTCCGGAGGTTCGAACCCGTAGTAAAGTGTATGGTTAGGTTCGCGGACCGGTTCCTGCACTAATCGAACCCAAGGTATTGGTTCGAGTCTGGGTTCATAGATTGTTAAATAATAAGACCCATTTTTGCCTCAACATTCGGTCCAAATTTATAACTCTTCAACTTATTTATTTAAGTTTTAAGATTTTAGATAGATATTAATTTAAGTCGACTGGACCACATTTCTTATTGTTATCATTCATAGGTGTTCTAAAAAGTCTTTCAAAAGTGCCTGGTCTTTGAATTTTGGAAGCCTCACCCTCTACGTACATATCCAGCAAGCATTTTATGACATTTCTGATCAAATTTGAGTCTTTTTTGAGAAAGTATCTTCTTAAAAGAGTCGTTTATGTTTATAGCCCGATTTTCTCATCAGTTTTGACTCAATTTCGAGTCATATTTCCAATCATTTGTGAGTTTTTTCTAATCGTATTTTAATTTTGCTTTCTCCTTTTCCGACTATACTTATGGTTTCCGATGGATGGATTTTGAAAAAGCATTTTTAATTATCAACTCAAGCGATTCTGTACTATTTTTCTGTTCTATAAAACAGTTTTTTTCGGTCATAATATGGAGAAAACTAGAAAAGATCTTAAGAAATTGACTTAAATGATAGTTTGAACCGACCCCTTTTTTTATACAGGGGATTCGGTTCGGATTCAGGTTCGACGGCTCAAACATTTGAAGGGTTCGGTTAAACCAAGGTTCGAAGCAAAATCTTACGTTCGATAAGTAAAGAATCTGGTCCGCGAACTGACGTATTTGAGTCTCCTTACCGAACCTTCTGTCGAATTTTAGAGCTTTGCAGCCCTGGTTAGATGTGAATCCATCGTAAAAATAGTTTGTTAGATTTTTATGATTGTGATTTGTTATCGATCAACAATAAACAAACAAGTAAATTAATTGTCAGAGGACGTGGCTTAGCAAATATGTAGCGGAGTGCTGGCAAAGGCAAAGTGCAAAATTGTAGGATAGGAATGAACCAACTGCCAATGGAAATCTACAAAACAACAAAACTGTTTTTGTAATTTGGCTGTCGGCAGAACAGAAGTCCATCTTATCTGGCCATTGGATTTTAGAGTTTGTTGTCTACATTAGTGTTGGGTGAACAAGTGAACATGTTCTTCTTCAATTGTTCATTTTCGTTCAGTGTGAGTTGTCCAGTAAGACTGAATTCACACTGTTTGATACATGAGACATGATAGTCTAGCAGTCCTCCTTTTTGTTATGTTTCAAATGAGAATAGCTGGTCAAATTCAGAGGTCGCAAAAATTGGTCCCCCGTTTGTCTTTGTCAGAAAACGACAGCTTTCGTGCGACCACATTGAAAAGAGGTACCGAAATAACCTTTAACTACGCTCTCTGCTTCTATTTGGTTGTGAGAGGAGAGAAACGCATTTTTTGATTTTTTTTCCTCATAGACTCTCTCTGCTTATGTTGCACTCTGGCGCAACTCTTGAGTCTGCAAACTTTTCAAATATCATTTTGAGAGTTTGATCTTCGAGAAGCACGCAATTTATGACCAATTGAATGAGTTGCTCTCAGACCGATCAGTGCTGTGTGGTCAACCACAGCGACTTAACAGTGAGCGCGATAACAAAACACATTCGGTTACGGAAAGCCCGGGCCCCTTTTATATTTGGTTTTTCGGTCAGTGACTTGAGCAGAGCGAACTGAAAAAAGGGTTGAGAGTTATTTAAGAGCTATGGTCAAATTCATAGAAGAATCAAGATGAAATGCAGGCCTACTAGATCTATCATGCATCAAACAATGTGAAGGCAGCCTTAGAGTTGTTCAGTGGTTCTTGCTCAGTCAGTTGTTCAGTTTGAGTTGTTCAATTGTTCTTGCTGAGTCAATTTTTTACTTCTATGTTCATCAGTGACTATTATTAAAAATCTGTTATTAAAATGTGAGGTGGCTGTCATATAGTCAAAATGCCGCTGTGGGAACAGCAACAAAGGATTACAACTTTTTCGAATGACTGCTAGGTGTCTGCTTGGGGTTAGTCGACAAGCAAGTGAACAAATAAACAACTAACCAACTGAACAATTGAACAACTGAGCAATTTGAGTGAATTGACTCATTGAAAAAAAGAACAAGTGAACATGTTCAGTAAAATGAACAACCTTTATTCAACACTAGTGTACATTCTCGCTGAGCTTTCGCCAAGAAACATCAAATGCCTAAAAAATGTATATATGAAAAGTCAAGTGAAATTCCAGGAGTCTCATTGGTGCTATTGATGGCAGTCATTTGCCAATTTAAAAGACTGTATTTGATTTTATTCAGCAGTTTGCAGTCAAAGATTCAAAACATCCGCCAATAACAAATAAAATCGATAATTTTGTTGACTTCAAATTGTATTAAAAGCGTTCATCAGACAGAAAAACAAAAAAAAAACCACCCTTCCATTTGGAATGGATTATATCATATCCTTTTTTACTATTATTATCAATATTGTTAGATCAATTTAAGATGAAATGTGTCTTTTACATCCTAAAAAAGGATATTAATAATATCCAGTCCAAATGAATATCAATATTATCCAATGAATTATCTAAAAATATCCGATATTTTTATCAGTGCCAAAGCCAAACACGTTGATTTGATTTATGTGTGCTGGTGTACACGGGAGATTTGCTTTGTATTACACTATCTTCATAGAAACTCTTTATGATATGATATGACAAGTGTAAAGGCAGCTTTATAGACCACACAGTCAAAGCAACAATTGCCTTCAAATTAATCCTTACCAAAATAATAATCATTATAATTTTTCTGAATTCGACAAATTCTATCAAGAAAATCTAAAATTGTTTGCTTTCTTTTCCTCGCACTTGAACCGGAGGCCAAAAGGGGAAACAATAAAAGTTCTGCGTTCAGGGGCTCAATTGAAAACGCTTGCAGCACGCGCACTTTGATTAGATATCTCTAACAAACCCTCCACTATGAGTAATATAAGTAATATAAGCTGATTTTAAGTACTTTTTGTTTTGAATGGAATTGTGATTGTATCGATTTGGCACGCAAATCCCAATTAAAGCAATTTTTGACGTTTTGTGGGAAATTTGTTAGCATTGCCTTTATCTTTCACTAACAATAAACAAGCTTTAACTTTACCCAAGTTCAACAATCATTGAAAAGTCGTTCACCACTAAACAAATACCAAACAAACCATAATATATTTTGGTCAGAACCAGTTTATACTGGTTGATGGACATTTTTTTTTGGGCCAACTCATCGCAAAATTCTGGCAAATTGAATTGTTGTCCCTCTGTTTGTCTATTGCATCATATTTTTTTGATAAGCGAATGAGTGGACAAAGAGGAAATTGTACTAAAAGTACACGTATGCCAAAACCAAAACAAATAATCTTAAACACCAAATTAGCAATTCCCAATTTTAAAATAGTGGAAGCAAAACAAAATGAAAAATACCGGAAACGGAAAAAACGGCACACCGAGGTTTATATGCTCTATGAACTATCGTATGAACGATACTAGAATTGATTCTGTTGTTAAACCCGTTACTCGTAGAGTCGATATAGCCATCTCCCTCCCCACCTAAAATTTGAAAGATCATTTTAACAAAAATCACCTTGATGATTCTTTTCCGAGCCTTTTGATGATTGAAAAGAAATTAATTTCATGTGCAATTTTAAGAAGAAACGAAATTGACTCATGAATATGCTTAAAATGTGAGTGATTTGAATTTGATTTGAAAGTGCTGTAACAGAATGTAAAGCAAACGCAAATTTACTTGAAAAAACCTCGTAAAATTATTGGAAATATGGCATGAGAATGAATCGAAACTGATCAGAACAAGGGTATAAAAATGGGCTATAAACGACTCTTCAATGAAAGTAGCGGCTAGGGTAAGTATCATACTTTACTGAACGAAAATAGAGCTATACAAGTCGCTCATCATCCCAGTCCTGCAATACGGCGCTGAAGCATGGACATTAAAAGCAGCGGATGAGGCGGCGATTGGTGATTTATGGACCTTGAAAAGTTGGCGATGGATTCCGCATTCGAATGCATCGCGAACTGTATGAGCTCTATGGGGAAACCAGTCTAGACAAGCGCATAAAACAACAGCTGAATAGGACATATTACCCGTATGGATGAAGAAACTTCAGTAAAAAAGGTATACAAAATGACTTTGGAGGAAGAGGCATGAGGGGAAGACCACCACTAAGATGTGATGATCAGGTGCGAAAAGCAAATTGGCTATTATAATGCCGCATCTCTCGAGTTCAGTATTAAGATAATTGAAAATTTATACTTGATCAGGGAGCAAGTTGTTCTGCTGAACACGTCCATTGCCAACCTTGGTGTGATCTACTGGCGCCAGCTCGAACGAAGCAGAAGCGACTGGAGGGCATTTATAGCAGCGGCCAAGACCGTCAAGCGGTTGTGATACAAATATCGGGCCAAAAAAAGAAGAAGATTACGAAATGAGCATTTGGTGACTACAAGGAACGCCTCAAAGAGCGCTCATTCATGTAGAAACTACTGCTTGCATTTGCGCTTCGTTTTTAGCAAAGCCAAAAGTTATGCTAAATCTTTTATTGTTCCATGGCAAGTGCTAGGAACTATAGATATCGTCCCAGTGTTGTTCAGTTACCTTGTGTGGGTTGTTCGTTTAACAGAGCCAAGAGATATTGTGTGTATACAAAAAATTTTAAATTTTATAAGCTACAAATTTGGTAATTTTTAAATGTTGCTTAGCTATTTTTAGCTTAAATCCGTTCAAAACCTAAGCATTCTTTGGTATACAATCATCAGAAAAAACTCCAGTTCATGAGTGATTTCAGTACTATTTCAGTAATACCCCATTCAAATTCATGCCTAATAAAGCATCACGAAAGAACGCCCTGAAAGAAAGCATATAAGGAGATCAGGATTTTTTAGTACCTGACCTTTCAAATCAGGGCTGATTTCAGGGTTCTGTCCAATGATAACGTTGACTACGTCTTCAGTTTTGAGCACAAGGTTGTTTTTTTTTTTAAATTTTTTTTTAAAAAAATACATATATATAAAAAATTCTAGCTACAAACCGGTTTGCAGATCTAATTTTAAATATAATTTTAGTCTCAGCTCCTTGAAAAGTAGTTTTCCAAATTGCTGTTGGTTTTCAGTCTCAAAAACCATAGTTTTTTAAGTTTTACCTTTTTCTAGCAATAATTTTCTGCAAATTTTGCAACATTTGGGCCTCACATTAAGGCAACACTGACTGCAAGCGTCACAAGCGTGTCCAAACTTTGGCAGAGTACATTACTGTCCACTGACTTATTGGTTTCATTTTTGCGTTACCAAAAATCTGAAAAAAATTATAATACTCTCTGCAAGGGTATAAAAAGCACGCTCTTATCAGGCTGCCACCAAAAGCTTATAAAGAGTGAGAGGAAACGGAATGGGTAATGTGTCTTCCTCAATTAAATGATGAAAAATATATTTGCACTTGGCATAAAGCTCCTTGAGATTTTTTTTGACTATCAAAGCCCAAAATCTCTAGCTATAGATATATATCATTATATCTGATTTTCTATACCAGAGAATTTGCCTTTAAGTGTGTGCACCCGCGTAGATGTCTCAGCTGGTGCTGCTTGTTTGTTGTTTATAATGTCAAAAGCTTTGCCAGCTCTTCAAGGTGAGGCGATAAAAATCTAGTTGCAACAGCACAATAAAAACAAAAAAAATTAATTAAGAAGAAACAAGAATTGACAATGTCAACTAAATCGCGGCAGAGACAAAAGTGCTTAATTATGAACGATAAATTGGTTAATATAAGAAAACAATGCATTTATGTTTGTGTGTGTGTGTGTACGAGAATATATGTACATACCGAAACACTTTGCTTAAATTTAATCTTGCATAAGCTCATTATTAATTGTTTGTTATACTCTAGTTAAAAATGAGTCCATTGGCTTGGAGTTGAATTATGTGTACTGAATAGAGATGGGTTATGTTTAGGCACACTTGCTAAAGTAAATTTGGAACACGGAAAGTATAAAAGACTTTTTTGTATACCTGGGAACGTAAAAGCGAACTCATAAAGCTATATTGTTTATTCTTGAACATGCGTCCATCTCTAAGATCATTCCTAGAACACTAAGATTATGACCTCTCGTTTCACAATTCGACAGATCGGTTTTGGTGAGCGTCGGATTCCCATAAACCAATTGTGGGAATATTTTTCCATAATGAAATTCGAATGAATATAAATGAAAATTTTAAAGCCCAAACACAACAATCTCGGTTTTTGGTAGCGGGAACATTTTATAATTCCGATTCCGCATGAATTAAACGAAACTCAAAAGGGGAACAGGTTTGTTTAAGATCTTTTTTATATGTATAAGATCCAGCAGCATTTTTTGTTGCATCCGGAAGCGATTACAACATAAGTAGGATCAAACAAGTAAGATTGTCGGTCAAGCCCGACTTCAATATACTCTGGTACCCGCCAAAATTTGTATATATCTGATTAATTTAAGTTAGAAGCCACACAATGTGGCAAAGAAAGTATAAGAAACAAGTATAAGAAGTATATGTTCGATACATGTTAAACCTCTATCTCTGAGATTTGTTTGTCCATACGGACAGACAGAAGGAGGTCGACAAGACTGTTGATGTTGATCAAGAATATACCTATATATACTTTCTAGGGTCGGAAATGATTCCTTCTTACTGTTACTGAGTATAAAAAGTTGTAACATCTTAGTTGTATCAACGAATATACTTGATTTCGGTTATTTTAAAATGAATATTTTTCTTAGTGTATAGATTTATTCTTATATTCATTAAATTTTGGGTGAGATGGATCTCTCGGTAGTGTTTTGTACTAGATAACTGATGGAACAAAATATGTTCTGCATTTTAACGATTTTTTTCATAGTGACTTAAGCAAGGCATACACACACGAATTTGTTAGACGAATTTGTTGTGCTCGACGAAATGTTCGTCGTTATTGGAGGTGTTCGTGACAGATTTTTGTGTTCGACTTTTTGTTCGCAGAGAATAGAAACTTATCTATCTTGCTTGTGTTCGTGCGAACATGTTCGTCGATGGATGGGAACAAGTGCACGAATATCATTTGTCAAAAATATTTGTTGAGTGAACAAGTGCCCAAATGAGCAACGAATTGTAGCTGGAATTTATAGAATGCCCCCAAAATGATGAAATAATGCTTTAAGCTAATTTGTATCGCCATCTAGGCCATGATTGTGTTAGTTTTTGGCTGCCATTCTTTCATGTTTACTCGTTGAGAGTTTATTAAGCAAATGATGTTCGTGAGAAGTGTTCGCCTGGTTAGTAGGCAAATTCGTCAAACAAATTCGTGTGTGGATGCACTGCTTAAGGGAATACATCGTACTGTGATCAAAATGAAAGGTGCATTTTAAATTTGCTTTTTCCAATCGATTATTTTTTTCTTTCTGTAACTTGGTAACACTGTTAGTGACAGCTGTGCCTGCTTATTCACCTGTTTTGGCTGCGTGTGACTTCTGGCTATTCAGCAAACTCAAGAGACCGCTCCGGGGACACCGTTTTGACACGAGTGTAGTGCAGCGGAAGGGGATTACTTTGAACGGGGATGAAATAGATTTAGATAAATAAAAATTTTGCAAATATAAGAAGAAAATTCACCTTTCAATTTAATCGCAGTTATAAAATTTGTAATAAGCAAACAAAATTGAAGTCACCATATCAAATTAGATTGCTCCAGCTCTTATAGTTTCAAATATCTCTGTTAATCAGGGCTGCGAACCCAAGTTTTAAACCGGAGCTCCGTTTCAAACCAAAATTACCAAAGGGGGAATGTTCAAAAATTCGGGGTTGGTTTCGATTCTTGGTTACTAAAATGGTTTAATTTATATTAATTAAGGTTTTAAATGCTTTTCGTCCACATTCTAAACTGCTTTATTTCGCAAACTCAGCAATAGATGGCGCCACTACTTTGAAACTTTGCTTGTCAGTTTGTTATATGGCAGCTATATAATATATTCATCAAATTTTGACCAAAGTCCCCAAAATTGTGTGAAAACTGATAATATTCATAACTTGAAAGTATAAAGACGCTATCATTGAAAACAAAAAGCCAGATTGTTGTATGACAGCTATATGATATATTCATCAGATTTTTACTGAATTCCACAAAATTGTGTGTAAACCGATAATATTCATAACTGGAAAGTATAAAGACGCTACCTTTGATAACAAAAAGTTTTTCTCACTAAAACTACTTTTTCGACCGATCGTTCCTATGGCAGCTATATGTTATGGTCATGGGATTTGGAGCAAACTTGGCAGAATTGCGTGGTAGCATATAATATTGATCAGTAACAAGTTTGGGAGCGATAGAATTGAAAACAAAAAGTTTTTCCTACAAAGACTTTTTTTCAAAACTATATTTTGTATGGCAGATATACTATATAGTTGACCGATTTTCATCAAACTTTGTGGAATTATGTAAAACCATGGAAAACTCATAAATACAAGGTTTGGGGACGTTTGCTTTAAAGACATACAAGTTTTTCTCACAAAAACTACTTTTTCGACCGATCGTTCCTATAGCAGCTATATGCTATAGTATTCCGCTCCAGCCGGTTCTAGCAAATGTGCAGCGAATTTGTACCAAAAGATCTCGAGCAAAGTTGGCTTAAGATAGCTTTAAAACTGAGGGAGGATATAGTTTAGATACAGACGGACATGGCTATATCAACTCAGCTCGTCATGCTGTTCAAGAATATATATACTTTATGTGGTCGGAGATGCTTCCTTCTATGCTTTACAAACATCTAGAAAATTTTAATATACCCTCTCCAAGGGTATAAAAACATAATTGTTTAAATATTTGATGCAGGGTATTCAAGCTTCTTCATTTCGATTTGTTCTTTTGTTTTGCCGATTTTGTGTTTAATTGTAAATTGATATAAAGACAACAGCTGCAAAAGTATTTTTTGTTTTTATAAAAAAAAGCTGTTGAACAATGATTGTAATAAAATTCTTAAAAATGCAACTGGAATTAGCTTATCCAGCAACAGGTGCACTTGAGTTACACGTCATAATATGCAGCATTGATAAGATATAGATATACATATGGGTATATATGTATATTTATACAATTGTGGGTACGTTTCAAAATGTCCAAAGTTGGCGCCATTGGGATCTCTAATTTTTTGTTTTGGAGGCTGCGAAATGAAATGGCAATGACACAACAGCAGCAGCAACAACAAACTAATCGATAAGCACCAGCGAACTCTCTCTCTCCTCTCTCTCTTTTTGCAGTTGCAGTTGGCATTGGCGCCCATCCGCCCACCAGCCCCCAACAACATTACATACAACACACACACAAACATACACATTTGCACACATACAGTTGCGGGCCAAACCCTATTTTCAGGGCCACTAAAAACACAGTTATCTCATTTACCTGTCAAATAGAAATTATTAAACTTTTGTGCCAAAACCAGCAGACGGGACAATTTCGCTTCGGTGGCCGACGACATTTGATTTGGATGATGACGATGCGCTGCGAGAGAGTACACAAAGTAGACAAACGCCGGCTACCTTTGCTCCCACTCCACTCTTTACACTCCCACAAGAAAAATGCTGTGTTTGAAGCTTTTTGTTGTTGTCCTTGTTTGCTGGTCTCACTTCGCTGACACACACACACACACATACATGAACATATATTAATTTAAACGCTTACGCACACGGACACTTTAGATTATGATTAATTTTATGTTAATTAAAGCCTCATAATTGGAATTATGTGGGAGGTAAACAAAAACAATCTGTTTCCGAAGGAAATCTGTTTCCAAATGATTCGATTTCTAATAGGGTTGTCAACGAACAAATCTTCCTATCGATACTTCAGCTAGGGGTGGCAGCGCTGTGCGTGTATTCGTAATACTCGATAATTTTGCACATTTTTGCCTATCGTCTTCAACTATCACCACTAGCACAACAAAAAACAGCTGCTAGACTTTGGCCACTCCAATCCACTCTTTGGAGCAGCGTACTGCTGACCTTGAGATTAGTACCAATCACCTTGGTAAAGATGCTGGTAAAGCTGTGGAACAACACCCTGGAACAAACTTTAGATGTCCTGTTTCAGGGTTTGCTTCAGTGATATTAAATGTGTTACTTGTTCCCTTTTCTAACAAACAATCAAGCTAGTCTGTATCAAAGTTAAGTTTCTACTGACTTCAACATCGATCTCTAAAAGTGGATGTTTCCTTGTCCCACAGACGAATGTTGCTTGTTCAGCTGATTTGATTGCAAAGAAATCAAAATTTGGCGCTTGCCTTGGCCTATAGACAACTCCTAGCCAGTTTTCTATAAAGGGGGTCCATAATCATCCCCTATAATACATAATCCTCTCCATTATATAAATATTAGTTATATTGATAAATTTAAATTTAAAGCAAGTGAATACCCTCATTATATAATTACTGAAATTTTAAACTTGATTAATCGAACACTCTGGCGATATCGATAGGCTTAAACATTCGATATACCATCGATAGGCACAACCATTCGATATATAATATCACGCGTGCTGGTTGCCGTATGTCATGCTGATATATGTATAAAAAATAGTTAGAAAACACAAGCAGAGCACGGGGAAATATTGGCCTTTTAATTGAGTGTGTAGTGAACTTTATTTCCCATTTGGCAGCTGATTGTAAATAAAAAAATTAGTATTCTAGTCCTTGGCCCAGAGACGCGAACAAATTCTAAAAAATGAGCGACGACTATCTGAGAAAACCGTTCTCATTGGCGCCCGCACCAACCGGTAAGAGAGTGCGCACATTACGCAATGTGAATCGCATGTTACATGAACCTTCCGTTTCCATATGCAATCCAGGTGATGATGCTGCAACAACAAACTACACACCGGCTACGAGCACATTTAGCAGTGCGCCAGTATCGCCATACCTCAACTATGATTCCCGTTTCCTGCGACAGGCACAGCCCGAATTTATCTTCCCAGAGGGAGCCAACAAGCAGCGTGGACGATTTGAGCTGGCCTTCTCACAGATTGGCACATCGGTGATGATTGGTGGCGGCGTTGGTGGTCTTGCGGGCGTCTACAATGGCTTCAAAGTCACCAATGCGCTCAATCAAACGGGGAAGCTGCGGCGCACACAGTAAGCTATTGAAGTGCAAACTTGATCAATTTTTACTGTGTTAATGCATGTTTTTCTTCCACACTTTATAGATTAATAAATCACATAATGAAGCAGGGTTCGGGTACGGCGAATACACTGGGCACACTGGCGGTACTTTATTCGGCTTGTGGAGTGTTGTTGCAATTCGTTCGTGGCGAGGACGACCATGTGAACACAGTGATTGCGGGATCTGCCACAGGACTGCTATACAAATCAACAGGTATGGGTCCAGCGATTTATTTAATACCAATTTC